>JAGDQP010029995.1:0-22940 GCA_022664845.1 Lepisma saccharinum | reverse complement strand
TTCAGCACTTTCTAAACATATTAACATAACTGTACATGCATTAATAAATTTTAACTGCATTTGGTGGCTAGTTCAGTCTTATTTTCCTAAAATTATTTCCTTATTCTATCTGTTAAAGCAGATCAAACTATTTTGGTTTCGCAAAATATTTAAGGACCTTTCTTGCTCATAAATTCCGATTCCCTCTTCCCAAAATGCTTCAATTGTTCTCTGTTCACCACAGGGCACAAGCCTCGGCCCTCCTCCCCATCTGCCTCTGCCTGGCTCTCATGACAACTGAACTTGAAAATACGAGAGTAGTTATTGGAAAAATGCTCAATATCTGGCACCCATAGAAGCTACATACAATCATATATTTTGCGGTCTTTTGGAGTGCGTTTTATATATATATACAACTCCAAAAGACCGCGTTTGTATTTCCGCCAACTCAGCACATTTTCGCATACAATACTCGATTTTCTCTCTCTCTCTCTCTCTCACACACACACACACACACACACACACACACACACACACACGCGTAATACGCTCAATCCCAGCAGTTTAAAACAAATAGATGTTGCCAATGTGTTGAAGCCTGAAGAGAACCTAGCTTGTTTTTGTCCTCCACTTTACCCTAGCTTCAAAAAACACAACTGACAGGAAAGTTCATTTAAAAAGAAAGGAAGAGGGTTGGTAGGAATATGTGGTCTCAGTTGCATTGTAAATTCATTAATGGTCTGTTTTTGAAAGGTTCGTGTAGCAAATGGCAATTGTAAATTTTAACACATTATGTAACCAGTGTTATTGCGCTGATGTAGACCATCTGTTTTTTTCTTGCTTGAACAGTTTCGTAATGCTCTAATTTGTCCAATTTACCATTAAATTATTAACAAATTTTGAAATTACTTCAGTTACTTACTAAAATATACAATTTAGTATCATAAAAGTTCCAAATTAACAATTTTAGTAATACGTAATATTGATTGGATGACGACGTTTCGGCTATCTACCTCAAGGTTCATCAAGTCACAAAAAGAAAACGGTTGTTTTCTTTTTTTCATTTTGTCTTGAAGAAGCTTAAAGTAGTTAAGCGAAATGTCATAATTCAGTGAAATTGTATTGTTAAATCCTTTATTTAGAATTTTTATACAGGAATTTCATTAAACTTTACCTTGAATACTATGCTATGATTGAGTAGGATTAATTTATTGTCTTTAGGCATCTTTAGCTGAGGTCGGGATAGGGGAGGAGAGAGTATGGGGAAGGCAGAGGCAAGGGCCTTATTTAAAGTAGTATCCCGGTATTCGCCTGGTAAAACTTAGGGGAAAACCTGGAAAACATCAGTCAGGATAATCAGGACATCCATTTGCTAGACATCCAGTCTTCGGGACATCCAATTTCTGAATATGCTATGTGCATACATTGGACGTCTACAAAGTCTTTCTTCGATACTTTCATTTTCTGTACGTCCATCTATCTCCAGTAGGATGGACCGACATTTTTTTAAAATATATATTCCCCATGCGGAAAACGATGTGGTTTGGTATCGTAATGACAAGATTAAAATCTGGAAGCTCTGTGTCAACTACCTGAGGCTGCGCATTTAGTCCGAAGGATGTAAAATTGGTAAAAATAATTGTGTCTAAGCTAAGGACAACAATTTTTCTGTGGCTGTTACTTGGACGTACCAAAGACATGCTAGAGCACAAATTAACACATATTTGACCTATTTGACCGTCATAGATAGCCGATTTTGAACATTGCTCAAGGCAAAATATAGTCCTATTTTGCTCGAAAAAGTACCATTTTACGACGATGGACGAGAACAGTTTTCCAAGATGACTAGCAAATTTTTCTCAAAGTGACGAAGGTACACTGGAACAGTTCCTATTTATATTTTATTATATTATATTTAGTAGCTCTTAGCTAGTTTGTTCTTACATTATTCAGCACACACTTTAAGGTGTGAACGCCGACAGAATTTAGTGTTTATTGGAGTGTGATCGTGATGGTGGTAGAGTCTTAATATGCCATGTGAACGGTATTCTTTAACTGTAGAAATGGGCCTGGAGATTATGTGAAATATATGGATGCTTTTGCGAGAGGTTTTACTTTGACCTTCATCGAAAATTATATAATGCCGCGAGATGTTATACTTTAAGTATTGGAACTCTAATAGTTCACTTGAGCGGTTTCTCTAAATTAGGAATTTAAGGTTGTCGAGACCAAGAGATCTAAAAATACGTTAAGTGATATTTGAATCGACTACAATGATGTGAAGATTAGCGAATGCACGAGAGCTATTCAGATCAAAGCAAATTTAGAGAATGATGTAAGAGTGTAATATCTACTTCACCTAGCCTTTATCAGACGCAAGTATATACACAACTTATGGCTTCCCCTATTCATACCTGATTTGAAAAGATGAGATAGATGATATGTAAGATATTCTAGTAGTTCTTCCTCCGTAGAATAACCTGTTGTAAGTTCGGGTTAACAAAGCCCGAGCTGACAGAATAACTTCGACCTGAGTGGTCAAGAGTATAGTCGACACTCAGAACAGTTATACCAAAAGGAAGATCGAATATTAACTGGTCGGTCTTGAACGTCATTGCGGAAAATACGGCGCGTTGTCGTAAGCCAGCATGCGTTGCTTTTTCCAAACATCATTGCAGCAATATCAGGGCTCCATACTCCAATAATAATGTCACGTCAGCCGGAAACAAAGTACTTTCTGTGCCCATGTGATTTCACGGGTGTGATTTCACATAAAATCCGACCTCTGTAAGATAACTGACAGCTCAAGGAATTTGTGTCTATATAGAACGGATGAGGTGTCCAGACGAACAGTAAATGAATATCGTGACTCCGGTCCTCCAGAAAAGAGCGTCGTTATGTTTTGGGATGAAGGGCAGGATATTCGCCAAAGAGCCTCATAAACCATATCTGTTACAGGTTCTACTCCCAAGGCGGAAGTACGCAAGTTTCTGCTCAACCAGTTCGGTTTCAATTTTGCAGATTAAACCGTAATTTCTTTCTGGGGTCAGTGCACGAGAATAGATCTCCAATAACCTGACAGCTTTCTCAAAAGAACTTACATAGGATAACTAATGACGATGAACCCCTGGAACAACTACAGTCATTTTTTGTCATGTCATGCAACATCCAAGCATTTGGAAGGTGCTTTAAGGAAGTTCGTGAGGATCAAAACACGTCTTTGGCGAAGAACCCAGAGACAATTTTATCGGGACCAGTCTCCTAGAAACGGAAATACACTCAAAATTTGAGACAAAGCCCGATTTCAGAGCAGGCTGAAAACCTGTTCTTGCAGAAGTAGAGTGGTTGGGTTGAACGGGTGGCACTCGAGTTGCAGGCCATGAAGTGAGTGCTGGATGAGCTAAGAACAAACTAGCTAAGAGCTGCAAAACATAGCATAATGAAATATAAGAACATAAAATAAGAACTGTACCAAAGTACTTTCGTCAATTTAAGAAAAAATTGCTAGTCATCTTAAAACCTGTCCCCGTTAATCGTCGTAAAATGGTACTTTTTCGAGCAAAATAGGTCCACATTTGCCCTTGAGCTATTTACGAGAGAGTGTCTAAGATGGTCGCACAGGTCAAATATATGTTAATTTGTGCTCCAGTACCTGTTCTGTACGTCCAAGTAACATCCACTGAAAAATGTTGCTCTTAGGTTTAGTCAAAACAAGCTACATTTTTACAAATTTTGCAAACTTCGGGTAAAATGCGCAACCTGATGAAGTTGACGCAGAGCTTCCATACTCTAACCTTATCATTACGATACCGAACCGCAACTTTTCCCTTCATAGGGGATTTCCAGTTTCAAACAAATGTTTTTCGATCCACCCTAATGTTCAGTATATCCATGTGCATAAAATGGACGTACTAGTACATATGTACGACCTGTACTTTTAAGGATATATCACACTCAAACTTTCACTATCTACTTTACCGTCACTTCTGATACCCATAAGAAATTGCGAATTTCTGGTACAGCTTTCCTTTACGGTGTCTCTTTACAATACACACTTCTAAAACCATGGTGATCTCAGGAAGTGCCAGGAGGCAAAATAAATAAAAGAACCCCAAAACATTTTGGGGCCGCCTTAAGCCTATACGAAAACTTAATTTTGCTTGCTTTCTGTTTCCCTGTCTTCAGGAGACTTCTCTGAATTTTAGAATTACTGACGAGCTATTATAAATTCTCTGCCTCCAATGGTCCCATCTCATTTAAGAGGATAGTGAAAATAAGTTTAAAAAAGGTAATAAAAACTAGGTGAAGATCTCTTCGGCTACCGTCCTGCTCCCAAATCCCTCACTTAAAGGTACAAGAAAAGGAATCTAAGCTCTTCCTGCGCGATCTTCCAGAAATCACAAAGAATCCTCTTTCTCTGAACCCTAATTTTGCACCCACACCTCTTTCTTTGCTCCTCCACCTCACCCACTTGGATGCTAACATCATCCTCCCACCACCACCACCACCACCAACCCATCTCTCGGCAGTGTTTTCCAGATACCATGGGTGAGAAATGAGCGTATAAAGCCAAGAGGGAGAGACGGTTCGTTAACGCTGGAATCGCAAAACCAGTGACACAGCATTATGCTTCGCTAAGGGTGCCTTTCTCTCGGTCTCACGTGCCCGGAATTCTCTTAGACTGTGAGCTTTGTTCTTCTTATCATCATTCTCATTATTATCACATGGCAACAGTCCAGATAGTCTTTTTGTTTGTTTCTACATTGCCCTCCTCCTTTCGCCTTTCGAAATGAACTTCAGTTTAAACAAAATTAATTACTCAATTATTGAATAAGTTAATTTTATTTTCCTCTTCACAAAGGATTTTTCTTTGTGGTTGTGTGCGTGATTGTAACTTCCAACCACGCCATCAATCAATTATTCTGTCCATTTCTCAGTTATGTCAACACAAGGATGTTGCCATAGTTACCTAAAGACCATAAATGCAATTCAAATTAAACAAGAATATTATGCATACGTTTTGACACATTCATTTTGAATTTGAATTTTATTTATGACCTTTAGGTATCTAAAGTTCAGACTGTGATAGGAAATGGGAGAGAAAAGATTCGAGAAGGTGTTAGCCAGAACCCATGTTGAAGGTACCATTCCGACATTTTCCTGGTGTGACTGAAGGAAATCCCTGGGAAAACCTCAGTCAGGATGATCGACCGCTGGGATTAAACCCACGGCCTCCTGAATGACACGCCAACGCTCTGCCACTGAATTATGGCGGCTCTGTAGGACAGAGTCATGTCTTGGGATCTCTGCAGAATTGACCTGGTTGCGTGGTTGACATTTAATGAAATGTTGTAACATTTCAGTATATGTTGAGTCCCGGCATTAGTTTCTCAAACTCGGTTGGATTGTATTCAATCGTTCCTTAGTCAGAGCAGAATATATATTTAAGAATTGAGTATCGTAAGCATGGAAACAGTAAATATTTTAATATTCTAATAAGCTTACAGTCTTAATAGCATTCCGATACAACGTTATGTCAAGTTTGACTGTAATCGGATAAATTATTCCTGAGTAATGCTCAAATACGTGTTTAATAAATTAGTTTTATTTCCATGGAAACTGCAAATGTTCTAATATTTTATTATGGATAAAACATTTGGAATATTTCCCCACACCACGATGTCAAGCTTTCGACTAGGATCGGATTGTTCTTCCTATCAGTAGCGTAACTAGAATTTCAAGGGTCCCCTGGAAAAAACATTTTAGGGCCCTTCTAGCAGTATTTCTCCAGAAATTTCAACAATTTATTGCCGCATGAAAAATCCATACACCAATATTTACATCTCGAGTAATACAACGATCTTAATACACTGTAAACAACAGTGTAGCCATATTTTTAAAACGGGAATTCTCTCCAGACTATGTGAAAATATTCGTCCAGGCATAAAAATTCCCCTTTCTTTCACAAACTGTGAAAGTTCCGAAAATTCTCCTCCCCACAACTCGTGGTCTCGCGACATGGTAGTTACGTCCCTGCTTCATCTGTAATGTCTCGTAACCATGGTAACGGTAATGTTTTGATCTAATATGCTTCAAAGCTTAATAAGAGCATTTTCTTACGTCATTATGTCAAGTTTGGCTGGAATGGAACCAATGGCGTAATCCTATCATACGTCTGAAAGATGGTCCGTCACTGATAGCAGTTCCAAAGGAAGGGATGGTGAAGGTCTTTGTGTACCACACCGACATTCTTATGGGGAAACTGAGGAAAACTTGAATCAGTATGGCCGGCGACAATGCTTGACTCTAACCACTAGATCACGGGTAATGTATCCCTTTCATTATGTTTGTGTTCACATTCTACGTAATTCGCAGCATTTGTTTTTAAATAAGCATTGTCCACATTTTATTAATGTATTTTACAGTCCAAGCACGGATAAATCAACCACATCATCTGCAAAACTCTAAAGTAAATGCATTGAATCCAGAACTGAAGCAAAACAAACAAATAACCACTCCCACGATGGAGGAAGTGGAGAAATTAAATTATCTCGTGTTTACCGACAGCAATAAATAGAACGGTCATTGGGCGCTAACCGTATCGGGTATTTACTACATCTGATCAATTGATGATACTGTTTATTGATTATTCTGTGACATACAAACACACACAGAGAGAGACAGTCACATATCACACAGAATGGAAGGGGGGACTTAAGTAAACTGAAACCAGAGTGATTACCAAGCACTTGTTACTCTTGTGATCCAACCGCAGTGTCAACTCCCACTGTTTATTTAGACAGGTATTGGCATTCTACACACATCAACACACACATATATGTATGTATACATCTGCATGCATTTTGTACGTGTCTCAGTGTTTATTTGTAGTTTATGGGAGATGTCAGATTTTCGTTCATGTATATATATTGTTAGCGTTACACTTTTTTTTTATCTTTCGTGTCTACATCATTTTCCAGCTTCTAATAGTAATTTTCCAAGTTGTCAGAGCAAACAGACTTACCAGGTTCTTTATTTGTCGAATTTGAATATATTTATAGCCTTTAGGCATCTCAGACCCAGGCCGGAATAGTATGTGAAGAGGATGTTTGAAAATAGTTAACCAGGGCCTATTTTGGAGGTTCCGTCCCAGCATTTGCCTGACGTGACTCCAGTAAAACCATAGAAAACCCTCAATTACGATGTGCGACCGCTGGCATCGTTCCCAGGACCTCGCGATTGCTAAGCCAAGACTCTACTAACTGAAATGCGGTCGCTCGGTAATCATCTTTAGAAATTGACGATGTACTTCGAACACTTCTTGAGACCAATGGTAAGATTTTAATACAATTGCGTGCAAACATTTATATTATCTGTCTTATTTTCTGCAGTGTGTATTTCATATTCGCTTACAGCAGAAAATTCCCTCGTGATCCATAGGTTATTGACCGATACCAAAATCATATTATAACTTGGTGCAATACCGTTCGTTTTTGCAAAAACACACACACACTAAAAGGACTAGAATTTTATGAGAGTTATTTTTAAAATAAAAACGAAGATAAAAAAGAACGTACTATAGCGATTTATTTACAATGTCGTCAATGTAGATATTTTAATGTTATTTTATGAATATTGGAAACAGATATTTTTTCCTGTGGATGAGAGCGAGTATTTACGAAACTTCACGAAGGAAGTCGTAAAATCACGTTAATACTTCCTGTCGTACATCGTACTTCTTTTTCTAAAATTTTCTCTCTTTTTTTAAGAAAAAAAAAGGAAAAGAAAAATTGTGACATCAAACGGGAGCCATTCCATTTCCTGAAATGGTTGCAAGATGCCCAGTATCGTCAGATAACAAGCGGTGATTTACTAGAAATTCAATATAAATGGTCTTGAAACCTATGTGCTCTGCCATCTAGCGTTAGAAAATAAAATTTTCCCCTCGTTTATTTTATCTGTTCTTGTTTGCAGAGAAACAAAAACAACGCTCACACTATCAATACAATTTCAATTCAATTTAATTTATTTACTTTTTTGTTGGTGGGGAAAGGATGATAAATAGGCACAAAAATGTGTTGTTATTGATACGAACCCAATTAATATCACTCAAAGCAAGATAAATATCTTATATAGCATCTTATAGGTTCTAAATCCTCGAGATTATACAGGATGTTTATGAACTTCACCGTAAAATGTCTGAGGGTGATTCCTCACACCAAAACAAGGCAGATGTTCCTGAGACAATTTTTCGAAATCTGCATAGGTTTCGGAGCTACAGGCTGCCGAAATCGAGTGGAAATGAACTCATATTTCTGACACTACGAACAGTTGAGCTGATGTGGCATGGTACCGTCAAAGACTTTAAACCTGCTCTATTTGAAAATGCATATTCCGAAATTGTGCGATTGGTCAAAGAAAGTGGGTGATTCCGGAATATTTCCGGAAGGTAGGTCGAAATGAGCTTGAATTAAAAGACTTCACGTATGAGTAAAAAAGACATACGTCATCCCCAAAATCCAATGGACAATGATATTCAATCTCTTTGGTGGCAAATAAATAGAACTTTTGGTGAAATTTACCATTCTTACTCCAGCTTGTTATGTAACCGCGTATTTTTATTTTTAAAAAAGTAGCTCGGTAGATGGAATTTACTTGCGATATCGACTTGGCGCAAACATATTATTATTCCTGATAGTAAACCGTCCTATTCATGCTCATTTCGACCCATCTTTACTTCAGAGAATTTCTGGGAATTCCCTAATTCCTTTGGGATCCCTTGCGCGCTCATTGCGGAATTTTGAAATATGCATTTTTGGATAGTGCATGTTTAAAGTCTTTGACGGTACCATGCAACATCAGCAAAATTATGAAATTTTGCACAGCGACGTATGTCCGGTAACAATACAATATTCTATTGTTACTTTCATACCTTTCTATATATTTACATATTTTAAAACCATATTTAATTATTTTATTTAATACTACGCATAAAAAAACTATTTTGACTAACTTCTTAATGTACACAACGGAGAAAAAAAATAGGAATTTAAAATCTATACGGCATGGACACCCGAATCAAGAGAGATCAATGTCGATAAAGAAACTGAAAAATTTCAAATCACCAGGAACAGACAATATTCCAGCCGAATTGATTTAAGCGGGAGGAACGGCACTAATCAAGGAACTGCATAAATTCATAAGTGCTATATGGAGAAAGGAGGAGCTTCCAAAGGAATGGAAATCCTCAATAATAGTTCCGGTTTATAAAAAACGGTGATAAATCGGACTGTAATAATTACCGCGGAATCTCTTTACTTCCAACATGTTGGTATTCTTCCTGCGCTTTCCAAGGCTCTAGAACACATTGTCCACGCTCAATTAACACAATTTCTTGAAGTAAATAGCATTCTAAACCCTTTCCAATCAGGTTTTAGGTCTCACTATAGTACGTGCACAGCCCTAGTTAATATTACAGATGATATTCGTTCTGCTATGGATAATCGCCATATCACCCTGCTATCCCTTCTTGACTTTAGTAAAGCATTCCAAACAATAGACCATGAAATTCTGATTACTAAACTTTCTTATTTCTATAACTTCTCACCGTTAGCCCTATCATGGTTCGAATCCTATCTCTCACATAGAAAGCAAAGAATTATCACTAACGATACACATTCAAACTGGATACCTGTTCCATGTGGTGTCCCACAAGGCAGTATTTTAGGATCGCTTCTTTTCTCTCTGTATATAAACGACCTGCCTAAAAATATTCTAGCCAGCAAATATCACTTATATGCTGATGACGTTCAATGCTATATCTCGTCCGACCCATCGAGCATAGTTAGTTCACTCCAGTACTTAAAGTCAGATATTAGAAACATCTGTTCTTGGGCACGTGAAAATGAATTAGAAGTTAACCCATTGAAATCAAAATTCATTATGATCGGATCACGGAAGATACTTTCCTCCCTTAACACCGTAAACATCACTGGCCTCGATGTAAATGGCGTTATAGTTCCCGTAAGTGAAAGCGTAAACGACCTTGGTCTATATATAAACAAACACTTAACCTGGACAGAACATGTAAACAACCTTTGCAGAAAAACGTATGACGCATTACATTCTCTTCGCCGCTTAAAAAATTTTCTTCCCGAATCCATCAAAGCCACCTTAGTGCAATCCCTTGTAATATCACAAGTGGATTACTGTGATGCTGCTTACATGGACCTTACTGAGGACCTAGCAAAACGCTTACAACGCATCCAGAATGCCTGTGTACGCTTCGTCTTTAACGCAAAATACTTCGACCACTTATCACAATATTATAATAAATTGGGCTGGTTTGATCTTCGCACGAGACGCCGTCAACATGCTCTAAATTTACTTTATAAATTAGTCACAACGAAAAAACCGTCATACTTGTCATCCAGGTTCAAATTTCTCAGTGACACTCACTCTTTAAACACCCGCTCTAAAGTGAACACGGTACTCTCAGTGCCAAATCATAAATCAGAGTACTACTCAAAATCTTTCACTGTGTATACTACTAGAGCTTGGAACGAAATCCCTGCACACATCAGGGACTCAGGTTCTGTATTATCATTTAGACGAAAACTTAATTGCTTTTTATCCCAGTCACAATTTCCTCTGACTCACTAGACACACGAATGTACAGATCAACACGAAACTATATTATATATCATTATTATTATTATTTACTCTCTAGTTAGCATTTTTTCTCTCTTTTAGTAAATACATTATGATTGTAATATTATATATTTCTTCATTTCTAATTGTAGTTGCTATAGTGTGAATTTTCGTATCCATTTTTTGTTTGTTTTGTAGTGTTTAATTATATAATATAAATTTGATGTAGAATGTTTAAATGGTTGAGTGGAAGAAAAGGTTATGCCTTAACTCCGCCATTCAAAATAAGAATAAATGAAATGAAATGTTACAAAGTATTGAGTAATATCCCGCAAACTCACCTAAGCGTATAGGAAGATGAAATAATTGGAGATCACCAATGTGGATTTAGAAGAAATAGATTCACGATGGACCAGATTTTCGCCTCGAGACAAATCTTAGAGAAAAATGGGATTACAATAGGACTGTTCACCAGTTGTTCATTGACTTTAAAAAAGCATATGACTCTATCAAAAGGGGGGGAAAGTTATACAATATCCTGCGTGTACGTGTAGGTAATAATATGTCAGAAAGTTTTGAGATTCGCAACGAATTGAAACAAGAGGTGCCTTGTCATCACTACTCTTAAACTTCACGTTAGAATATGCGATCCAGAAAATAAAAGAGGACAAAAAGGGACTAACATTGAATGGCTTGAATCAATTATTCGTATATGCGGATGATGTATATTTAATAGGGGACACTACAAAGTAACACCGATGTCTTAGTAGAAGCGTGCGATGAGATAGGTCTACAGGTAAACATAAAGAAAACAAAATACATGATAACAAGCCGAAAGAAAAGGTAGAAACTGAAATAGGTACATAAGAATGAGAACATAGAGAAAGTAACGAAAATTAAATACTTGGGAGCATACGTAACTAGCAAAAACGAGGTCACGGAAGAAATAAAATGTCGCATAATAACGGGCTACGCATATTTCTATTCAGTCCAGAAACTCCTAACATCGCGATTAATATCAAGGAAGTTGAAATTGAAAATATAAGAACGGTTATTCTGCATGTAATACAGTACTTTACGGTTGCGAAAGTTGGAGTACGACCCTACCAAATGAACATAAATTACGAGTGTTTGTAAATAAGATCTTGAGAAAGGTATACGATCCGAAACGGGACAAGATGACTGGGGAATGGAGAAGACTGGATAACGAAGAACTTCATGGACTTTAGGATTCACCCGATGTTGTAAGAATAATGAAATCGCGACCACTAAGGTGGGCAAGTCAGGTAGCTCACACGGGAGAGAAACAGCGATTATATTCCATCGTAGTTGGTAAACCGAAGGGAAAGAGATTGTTAGGAAGACCGAGATTACTTTGGGGGGATAATTTTAGAAGGGATCTACGTGAAGTATGTGTTTGTGATGAGAACTGGTTTGATCTTGATCAGGATAGAATCCTATGGAGAACGTTTGTTACTGTGGTGATGAACTTGCGAGTTCCGTAAGCCATAAGTAAATATTACGCATAAATACTAGCCTGCAACGATTTGACGTTTGACTGGCTGTAGAAAACTTTAAGATTTCGGTCTCAAAATATTAGCTTGAGAAAAGTGCCTGAATATCGAATTAATTCGACAAAAAATAATAAAAACGTTTTTAAAGACATACTTTTCTTACACAATTGGTACTAAAAAGTAAAAAATAATTTTGTTTATGCATGACTAAAAAAAAGCATGGCCCGTACCAATTCAAGAATTTATAAAGTGACTGTATATGGAAACGCGCCCCAGGTTTTCATTTTGGTCACGCATAAACAAAATCATTTCTTTACTTTTTAGTACGAATTGTGTAAGAAAAGCATGTCTTTAAAAAGTTTATTTTTTTATATATTTCTTTTAGATAGAAGATAGGGCTACAAACTGGAAATTGTTAAATGCAGGACGAAGCTCCGGAAAAAGCAGGACTATTCTCAAAAGTGCCGGACACATTCAATTGTTCCCGGTAACGAATGTTACAGTAACGAAACGTATGACGAATGTTACAAAGTTGGTAACGAAAGTTACTTAATGACTGGAACTTAGTTTATGAAGAACCTTTTACATGGTTATTTCGATAAAATTTATCCATTATGATGCTGTTGTTGGAGAAACAAGGCTTGTTTGCTGTATTATTGCTAATTTAAGCGAATACAATTTGTTGTCTGCCTGTGACACATTTGACAGCTTTTTGAAAGAAGGTATTCTATAACTGGATTGTAAAGGCTTATTTGTACTGTAAATAATAATAAAATAAGCACATGTATACAACAATCTCATTGAAAATTATCTCCTAAACTTATAAATGAAGTAACATATTAGCAAAAATGCAAAAGATGCATTCGTTATTGTTTGCAAAATTGAAGATATAACAAGAAACATCAAGGAAATTGGAAGAAATATGAAGGACATTTAAGAATTTAAATTTGGGGACAAAACTGTCATTAAAAGTTAATAATCAGGGAAAAGAACAGAATTAATTCTTAAATCTGATTGCTACAGCTCTACAAATTCACGTTCTGAGTAAGCAATCGATGCCTAAGCTCTGATAAAAATTTGAAATGACCATTGAATATTTTTTTCGAAATGTGTGGATTTTGTAGTATTTTTTTGTTAAGTGAATCTATGTTTCAAACATCAAATTCAGTTAAACCGTGAAAATAAAGGTGACCATAACATTTATTCCCTCCTTGTTGTAACACTAAGTTTACCTAATTTTTGTTTTCCCCCCACCACTAAATGAAAGATTACTCTATTCTTAATACTTTTTTATCTATACTACTTTGAATTCGGAGTTTAGAAGTGACAAACTGTTCAGTGAATCAGAAAATTCCTAATGTGATTTTAGAAAAAGAGAAATAACACAAAAGTATATTTCAAGGACTTAGCGTGAAAGTAGAGAACACAATATTAGGAATCCTGATGAGAGTACATCTGGTAGCCCTAGACAGAAGTTGTTTTCCAATGTTTCTTCCTAAATGAAAACATATAATTTTCGAAAGATATTTATTCTTCAAACCGGGAAGAAAAATAGCCGGGGATAAATACCTCCGGGGAAACTCCCCGGAAACCGGGAGCGAATGGTCATTCTAGTGAAAATTAAAAATGATACGAAAAGAAAATGTTGAGTAATTAAAAGTACATATATGTTACACTTCAAGAAAAGTATTTTTGTAATTTTCAGGGAAATTTTAATTTTCAAATTAATAAACCTTTAATTGGACACTTATTTTGAAAGTGACCCTATAGTTCGTCTTCCTACACCGTAAATACTGTACCTTTCAATATTATGAGCACAAAATTCCAACTTTCTGTCCACAATTTTTGAGAGGCAGTGGTGAACCCAGAGTTGGATTAAGAAGGGCGGTTTTTTGCCTCCCAGTTCTTGGGAGGGAACAGATTAATAGAAACAAAAACGATGGTAAAATATGAATCTCTGTGCCCATCACTGATTCTCAAATATTGGGGGTACATTATACCACCTATTTTTCATAAGCAGTGATGGACCCAGAGATTCATATTTTACCTTCGTTTTTGTTTCTATTAATGTTCCCTCCAAAGAACTGGGAGGCAAAGAACCACCCCTCTAAACCCAACTCTGGGTTCGCCACTGCCTCTCAAAAATTGTGGGTACAAAATTGGATTCAAAGGTACAGTTTTTAGTCGAGTGCGATGTATCAACAGTAATACCAACCACACACGTTACCAGTAATAGCGACAAACGACCACTGCTGACCATCGAGTTTACCGTAAATAACACAAGCAGTGCAAGGTGTAATAACGTCTTGCTCATTTGAGTTTTAAAATGCCGGACTTGTTGAAATTTATCAACCAATACACAATATTTCTAACACAAACAAAATTAAAGAGGGATTAGAAAAATATCAAAAAAGAAAACTAATAAACCCATCCTCACAGAATTTTGGAATTAAGATTGATATAAATCTTCTTGTTTCTATAATACTTATTATGACGAAATAAATTGCACAAACCTGGTTAAAATCCAACTGTTTTTGCTTGTTTCTTGTATTTAATTTTTGAAGCATCTCTGTAATACGCGGTAGGACTTCACTTGCTTTTCCTGCGTTATATTTTTCAATGACGAGATATCGTGACGAGATCACTCGTCATGTTATTTACTAATGGTACCACAATAAACGGGAAAATTATTAACGTTGCAGCAGAATATATGCACTTTTAGTAACAGTCATTAGCCTAGCGTTCTTTTCGTATGCTCGTCTCCCAAAAAAATCAGTCTGAAGGTTCCAAAAGTCCTCTCTATTTCTCTCTTGTTACCGGTCAACAGAAACTAAAATTGATTTTTATTTCTCTCTCTCTCTCTCTCTCTCTCTCTCTCTCTCTCTCTCTCTCTCACTCTCTCTCATTTCTCCAGGTGGTGATTCCGGAAATAATTTATAAAAATATATAAATTTATCTTCTTTTCTTTCTAAATATTGTATTGAATGCAGAAATCTTAATGCCTTGAAGGACATGCTGCTTTCCTCACAGTAGTAATTATGATATTTAAGGAAGAAATGTTGCACACGATGACAAAGAAAAAGAAGTAACATCGCTTTGAATGATAAACACCGAATTTGCTTTGAACATGCTGCTATTGACAAAATACTGAAGATGATAATACTGTTGATAATTATGTCATAACAAATACAGATCATTTATTGTCAATAAATGTCATCATTTGTTCATCGATCTGCCGAGTAATATTTTCTCACTGTTTCATATTACTTGTGCAGTACTGAACATGGCCGTCTGGTTGGAAACAAACATATCTCTTTACATGTAAATAGTGTTCATAGAATGAGAACTGTCTTAATCCCAAATTTATTTTGCATTAATAACGGAATTTTTTTTAACACTTTTTGGGTCTCTAGAGAGAATCATATATCGTTACCCTAAACAAACTTAGCATATTTACTGTCAGTTAAAGTTCTTATCTATATCATTCTCCATTATAGATCAGAGATATGCAGTAGCTACATTTTTATTTTATGATCCTCGCTCTTCGTGATGGAGAAAAAAGATATTAATATCGTCTCTCCTCGAACAAAATTAAAGTTATCATGAAGATGCTCCTTTACCAGACAGACATTCTCACATACAGAGGGGAAAATTCGTGAAGGAGAGAGACATCTAGCGGGAAACGTAGGAACTTTGATCAGAACGTCGCATCAATTTCCTCCTGTCTACCTCGGTGATGGATTGCGTCACAAACAATCAAACGAAGAGCATTTCTCTTCTTCTGCTTCTACTTCTCTCATTTCTCTCTCCGTTTTCCTTCGCTTTCTCAAGATTCTAGGAGGTAAATGGTACTGAGATCGAACTCCACAAATAGAGTTTCCAACATTGATGAAATGAAGGAGGTTGGGATCGAAATGGTCGACAACTGCATTAAAATCCTATTTGATAGTCAAGACGCACTTCTTTTTTTTTTCTCCCTTCATTTTCTAGAATTCATTTCTTCTTTTTCCTTCTTCCCAGAGTAATCTGATTTCTCTGTCTTTTTTTTCTTATATTTTCTTTCCCTCCAATTCTTCTCTCCACCATCTACGTACTGAAGACATTAAAATTAAACACAAAAAGATATGATGGACGGCTTTCTCTTCAAATAAGACGTTCCGTAAGTAACGTTACACTTTCTTCAAACAAGCTATGCAAATATGAATGAGAAAGAAGGGAGGAATTAAAGTTTGCTGCAATTGTAACTAACCAATCTTCATTTTCTGAGAGTCTGTCGATTTTTTATACGGGAACAAAATGGTTTCTCTAGGCTCTCAAAAGTTGCAGTTGACTATACGATATGCCACTCATTATATAATACTATACTGTATATTGTAATCTACAACATTGGTTCTGAACCTTTCTATAGATTGTACCCCTTGGTCAACATTTTATCTAGATTGCACTACCTAATTAGGGTTTAAATATTTAAATATACCCGTGACAAATTTTCTCCGATAACAGAGTTTAATTTTTATGTTTATGTTGCAAAATATAGTCGATGCTTTTAATTTATTGGAAAAGTATAGAACCGTAATATTGTTTTTCTAAAACTTCTACAAAAGTTTTAATTCAAGAAAAAAATAAAGCCGAACGAAACATTTTCTAGTTAAACTTTTCAATCCTAATTCTAGGGTTTAATTTTATAAATTCTCAAAGTTTTCAATGAAAGTACTTCGCCTATACAGCTAACTTATGTGTAATTATGCAGTTCAAGCTCCGGTCCATATTTAATCTGTTGTGGTTGTTACAGTTTAGGTAAACGCTGGATGAAAAGGGTATCTCACAGTCATCAAGGCATCATAAATTTGAGAGCATGGTTGATAATACGAAAAAAAACTCTTTCAATCTCTGCTAATAAAGTATGTAAAAGATATTTTCTTAAAATTAAATTTTCGGATTCTTCATCGCGTAACAGAGTTTATAATTTATTCCTTTTTTTTTCTTATATTTAAAAGTATTTTGTTAACCTGGAATCCTCCACTAGTGAAAAGCGTCTCGCATCCAAACCTCACTTTCACTGACTCGGCCTGATCCGAACATAGGTGACTGGTCCTAAATTTGACCAGATTGACCCGATCTGGGAAGTATAACGAACTGGGAATTGTCGGGCTTGTATTTATTGTGCACTGGGCGTAACACCTATGGTGTTGGTCACCCCTGAAAGAAACACTGTTCAAAAAGCAAGTAAATAATTTAAAACTGCTTTGCACTAGTGTCACCGAGTTAGACCGGTTCCCAAGTAGAGACCCGGTCCAAAACTTGACCCCATTGAGCCAGTGGCCCGTTTCGGCTCTGGCTAGAACATGTCAATCAAGAAAACTAGCCTTCATAGTCACTGCTATCACTTCCTTTCCTCTTTACAGTCGCACTTGTATCTCTAAGGAGATACATATCACAAGCTAAGAGCCATTGCTCTACAGCAGAGATCTCCAACCTTTTCTGTCAGCGGACCGGATTGAGCAAAAAGAGGGCTAGGGCCGCATTAGAAAGGATCAACTCAAAACTACTGAAGTAATTTTAATACTTTAACCGTTTTACAAGCTGTATTTGTAATTTTTATTCGTTTCGAGGCCAGTCAAAACGCTACGCGGGCCGTGATAGTTAGGTACATATCAGGTAATTACAATTATAGTGTTCGAACATAAGTTATCCATAGTGCTACAAGATTTGAGACAACTTCTACATACTGAAGTCTCAGTTTATGTGTTTACTTTTTATTTCTTGGACTAAATATGGTACACCGGGGTAAATCAGGTCATTTTAAGTTTTATTATGTACTAATAAGACAGGAGTGTACTTCAAAAGAACAATGTTCCTAGTACAAATGGCACCAAGAAAGGAAAGCCACAAAATATTATTTCCTCGTCCACAAGGTGGCTGTCAAAATTGTAACATTAAGTTAACTCTTGTCAAGGTAATACATAATTATTATTAAAATGAAATGATTTACTCTTTGACCCGAATTCCCCTGATGTACCATGCTTCTCCGAGGGCAAAGTGATGGTGTTGGATGATTTTTTTTTTAATTTCATGAATAACAATTTCTCAGCTTAATTTTGTAGAAATTTCAAAAGATGAATTATTTCTATATCAACAATCAATATAGTATTCGTAACCATACACTTTTTTCAATGTACATACGAAAGAATAATCTATACAATACCAATGTTCACATTATTTTGTCCAATCCCTGTATGTATGAAGGTCAGATTTTTTTCCCCCTGATCTGAAGAAAATGTTTCTCGGTCACTACCAGACCACTTTCAATACCTCCTCATTACTGCAAACACATGAAAACGAAATAAGGCGGATAGAAACTGTACAATTGTGCATGATCATATATGAAATCAGAATGTGGCTCGATGGTAAGAGCGCTTACCTTTGGTGCTTGAAATCGTCGGTTCGATTCCTGCTCATGTCATGTGGATTTTGTGGTGAATAAACATGGTGTGCGTGGGTTTTCTCGGGGCCGTTGCCTCCCACTTTATTAATTCCACCAATTCTCCCATCATCATCCATACGGCCTAAACATTAAGTTCAAATTCAGAAAATGAGTTTAGAAAATTAGAAGAAACTCGGCTGCACTGTATTAGAATTCGTTCAATGAAACTGTAATATAATTAATTCACTGCAAATTATTTCTTACTTGCTGATTCCTTAAATCTACACTAGCCACGATATTATCCTACGTCTATAGACCACCACCAAGTGCATAGTGTAAGCCTGGTTGCAGGTATGCTAGGCGTTACTGCTCAAGAAAGTATAAAATTATTTGTATCAACGAAAGTAACATTAACATAATCTCAAACAGATATAGTACTAATTTGAAATAAAATATGAATATATTTCCTTTTTGGGGGAAACAACTTAAATATATAAATACTACATCACAAGGAAACGAAAAAGCTATAATGCAAAAGAGTAGCTTGTAAAATCTTATACAGTCTGAAACATGTCGATTTTTTGAATTTGTAAAGAAAATACTTGCTTACTCATTTTTGCATCGAAATGCATTATATGATATGATAAGGAAAGTGACGCATTTGCTTCGTTCTATGTTCTTCGTAGCATAGTTGGTAAACGCACTAGGAAATCACCATGATGACCCAAGTTCCGTCCCTGTTATGGCCAATATTTTTATTTTGAACCAGGCTACAAAAGACGCTTATTGAGTCTCTAAACTGTATGAGTAAGAATAAGAAAAATCAAATAATGATGATGATAATAGGTGTTTTGTCCTAAGGCAGGTCCTGACTCGAAGGTCCTTGGGCAAGATGAATTGATGGTAGTTTGTCGTTGTCTTCCATCAGATAAAGATGATGTCCTAAGGACTTGAAGTTTAACATGGGTTCCGAACCACTTGTGTCCTCACCAGGAATTGAACCTAACACCCCTATATTAGATGGGAGTAAGCGTTATCATTCATCCACAGGGGGTCACCATATAATGATATTAAAAAATTGAAATATGCCATAATTTTCTTTTAGAGTGCAAAAGAAGTATAGCTTTTTATTTTGTTACGGTACGCCGACTTCTGTTTTGTAGATATCTCAGAGTAGTTTGGTTTATTGGTTAACGAATATTATATTGAGTAAGGCAATCGTAGAGTCACTCCTTCTAATTATCAAGATGCCCGCTTTTATGGACCCAGCGTAATGCATTAATAGTGTGGCGAAACTTGCTTTCAATGTAATTGCTCTGACCCGGAGTATACGCTTTAGCAGAACACAAATTCGCAGATCAAAAACTAGTTATTATAATCAACAAAGAAAAGAGTAATATTTAAACCTTAATTTTTATTAATAAGATGAATACACAACACTGACAAGTCAACAAACATAATACGATTTCTAAAAGCAGAAGCTGTTCATTCTCTTTTAATTCCGCACTTATACTTCCAAAAAATTACCAACCAATCGTGCATTTAGTTTCACAAAATTAAATGGAATTTTTCTATATAAAGAACACATCAAACGCATACTTCTCTCCGACCGTAAATTGCAAATATATCTCAAAAACTCTCATGGCAAGAGCTTATAACAAATTCCGCAACAAAGCCAGATTACACAATATTGAAGTTGTACATTCTGTTATTCACTCTCATCGACTATGACGTCATCCCTACATTCTATCATACTCATTCAATACATAATAGTTTATTACGTTCTGCTTTTATAAAATTAAAAAATAACAAATTTAATTAAATATAATATTTTAATTCCATTTCATATTTAAATTTCAACAATGTAAATAAATAAAATCTTTAATTTAAAAGAAGTGATATTATATGGCAATGCCGCACAACAATAACAAATCAATTAAATTATAACGCATCATTTTATATACAATACGCATGATCACGTAGTACGTAGGCAAGTACTACCCATTACAATTTTTTACAGTGTAACTAGATAGCACACAATAATGGTAGATAATAATCTAGTCAGTGCAAACAGAAGCGGGTATTAATCACAGTATCTAATCATAGTTGTGCACAGAAGCAATGTCGGGATGAGAAATCAATATGCAACTTGCATCTGCCCCCAAAGGGAGTAAACATGAATTTTTTATAAGCTGTGGTAACACGACACGAGGTTGCACTAGCATATTTTGCTTCCGTGTGGTCACAAGCTAATATTGAATGTCCTAGTTATGATTGGTCAGTTCTCTTTTTAATTTCATCCACTATGAGAGAGGATAAGCGCTCTGGAAGTCAATATTGCATGAACAAGGAAATTTGTGTGGGAATTCGAATGACTGTTGCAAATTCTCACTTCTCCTATCTAATATGCAGGAGAAGAATATATCTGTTAGTATTCCTTGGGATGGAAACCGAGACCGATCTGTGGTTTAAAAATGTGTCTATAGGATTATTCAAAGTTCAGACTCATCACCCACGGACATCAGAATGTCGTTTCTTTAGCAGCAATGAAGTACTTTCAGGACTAGCGCGTTATTTTCACAGTGTTTCGTCACATTGTGCCCGTCCTTTTTTCTCTTTTGGAATCTTGTACTAAAATAATCACTCAAAATATTCTGCTGATTATATTTTCGCCAGGTGCTACGATCGGAATACAAAATATGGTGTTTGCATAAAAGTACACAAACATTTTCTAACTTTAATCTTTCAAGAAAACATATTTTTATGAAAGAAATATAAAAACGACGCATAACTTATGTTATAACCTTAATATACGAGGTCTGTCTTTTAAGTAAGGTCCGATTGTCAATAGAAACAAAACTAGTGAAGATAGTGCCATACATTTTTGTTCCTCTGTACACATAAAGCAATTTTTCTACATAGCTACCATCTTTGTTTAATCATTAATCATAACGTCCGACAAGTTTTTTTGTGTGCCCACCTCGTAAAAATCATCCACCTGTAACCAAAGCCAATCTTCAACCGTTCTTTTCTCTTCTTCATCGGTGTCAAACCGCTGACCAGCGAGAAATTTTTTCAGGACAACGTGGAAATCGTGAAACGTCAGTTTTCATTGATTTGTTTTTCCATCATTTGCACGCACCAACTCGAAGGTCAGCCCGATCGCGGTTCATCATAAACATTGTCCCACCCGTCCTTGAATGATCCCACTCATTTACGCACCTTGCTGTCACTCATTGCATTCGGGGCGTACTCCTCACATATCTGGCGATGAATTTCCACTGCTGACGCTTTCCTTGTTGCCAAAAATCGAATCAAAAATTCGGTCCCAGGCGGTGATTTCTACCACGTGGACATACAAAAACTTGTAGAACGCTATGATAAATGTTTAAACAAACATGGCGACTATGTAGAAAAATAGCTTAATGTGTACAGAAGAAATAACAAAAAATGAAGATCTTTACTAGTTCTGTTTCTGTTGACAATCGGACCTTACTTTAAAAATAGCCCTCGTATATAAATTGATGGATATGTGTGTCTGTATATGTATTCAACCAAATTTGGTACACATATCACTTACAACCTGGAAAAAATTCTTTGGGTTAAGACAGTCCCAGCAATAATTGTTTAAAATGTCGTATGGTATCTATGCATGGTCAAAAACATATTTCTATCCGTTTTAATGTAGAAAGACATAGTTAATGGTAGAAACAAAAGGTTGGCGCTAGTATAGCAAATGACTGCAGCCCCAGGCTGTAAAAATGACGTATACTAAGGTATACGACGGTGTTGATTATCTGTGTTTCTCAAAGGCAGATGATATCAATGATACTGAACAGCTTAGAAATGACTAAAAGACGACTGTTAAATGACGCTTTACGCTGGAGAACCATTGGAAGACTTGAAGCTGTACAGTCACAGATCAAAGCAGTCAGATAACTCAGAATGAATTCCTCAGTGGTTAATCGTCCTTGAAGACTGTTGATTGATTCTGAAGACACGTCCAGAAGACAGGTCAAGGACATCCAAGAGTTGTATCTGGAAAAGAAGATCGTTATTTACTGATAAAAGCCAGGCACCACAATTGGAGTAGCATCCGTTAACTGGCATCAGACCACGCTGCTGCAACAGGAAGGCTGATAACTCGGAAAACTGTGGATAGAAGACTTGAGAAAGATGACCGTATGCAAGATGGCCGGTAGTTTGTGTGCCTTTGAACGCTGTTCAGAGAAGGAATCGTCTACAACGTTGTCGAGATCACAGTCATTGGACAGATGTAAATTGGACGTTCGTATTATCCAGTGATAAGTCGTGGTTTACTCTATATAGTCTGATTTTCGACGGTGCATCCTCTGGGTAGAACAGGGAACAAG
>JAGDQP010029994.1:0-19607 GCA_022664845.1 Lepisma saccharinum | reverse complement strand
CGTTATCTAGTAGTTCTTTTCGATAGGAATATATTTTCTAGATGAATTTCTAATCGTAGTTCATAGGAAATTTTAACTTTTTTGAGATGAAATTCTCATCTTATAAAAGCGAAAGCTGTGCAATAAAATGCTGAAAATGCAAAAAGGAACAAAAGAGATCACTTTTTCATAAATAGTAAGAAGAAAAGTAATGCGAGAATCGAACCCCGGTCTCCCAGCCAGCGATCCAACGCTCTACCACCTACGCTAGCCGGGAAGTTGCCAGACAACGCTTTCGAGAGGGCCAACGCTTATTGTCCCATCAGGTGTCCAGCCGAAATGACCTGTAAGCTGAGTGTCATTTACTTGCCTTACTTCTAGGATCAAGTCATTACAGTCGGATATTACTTGAGAACAATACTCATAGATAGCAGTGCGGTAAAATGTCGCTACGTCCGCGATATTTCCTGCCCCTAGCATCTCCTAAAACTTGAGGCACAAAATGGCGGATAACAAGCTATTAGTGATGATGCATTGTAACACTCTAAAAAGATCAGAAATCGTTCTTTCAACTTTGAAGAATGAATGACATCCGTAAAGAATCGGAATCCCATCTCAAAGGATCATATTTTCTGTCCAGAAGAGAGAGAGAGAGTTTCGTTAAAAGACACTATTTTCGACAGAATTCATTTTTTTTTATCAAAATACTTTCTCATCGAACAAAGAGTGAACATTCCCGCTATTCTGATTAGTGTGAATTGATACGAAGTTTTGTGTAGATTAATTAATAATACAATCTAGTCTTATGGCTGTTTCAAAATTGATTCAGAAATGTGTCAGATTCATCAGTGAGAAAAGAGTTAAAATACTGTTTATTTTTGGTACGTATTCGACCTTTGGGTTCGGTGCCGATGGTAAATAGTGCATCAATAATTCAGGAAAATACTCATACATCAGTTCTGAGTCATTGATTACAAATAAGTAAAAGTTGAGAAGAGATTAGTACTTACATTTAATGCGAATAAGCACCCAGTTGGTAGAATGTTGGCTTAGTAATCGGAAGATACTGTGAATGATTCAAGCGATCGCTCATATTGATAGCTTTTCCAGGGATTCTCCTCACTCACCTTCAAACTTGGGCCTGGGCAACTTCCTTCCAACATCCTCTACCCTACCTCATCCAGATCTGAGCCAAAGTTACCTAAAAGCCAAAAATAAAATTTATTTCAATTGGAGTAAACAAGTGAAAAGAAAATTGTCAGTGTCTGGAAGTGTTCCTGGGCAGTTACTCACAGAGAGTGCTTGTGATCTTCTGAACTCTTGCAGATTTTCTAACCGATATATAACAGAGTAAAAATTATCTTGATCTGGCAGATTTATGAAACCAAAAGAATATATGTACTAATTTTATGAAAATTAGAGTTATAATGTTTGTTAGCACTAATATTATTTCTTAAATTTTCCTTTTGAAGATGTAAAACAACAGAAGTAAAAGTATTTTCTTAAGATTCATGAGGTATTTGATTGAAAACCGCTACTTTCTAAAACCTCAACAAAATTGCACTTAGTTATGGAATGTTTAGTTATCGATGTGTTTACTAATAATACACCAATGAGTCAAGTGCGTGCATTTTAAGTGACATTTGCTCCCATTATCAATTCCGACACAATTTCTTTGTAGGAGGTCAGGTCAAGTTTATAATTGTGATCATAACGATGTCGTATATAGAAGTTTTTTTTTTAAGAGCTTGGAGAAGAAACTATTAAATCAAAAATTTTAGGTCATATTTAAAAATGAGACCTATAAACCTAAAACATGAGCTTAAACAATACTGCTCGAGATATAGAACAGTTTACGCAACATTTTTTTTTTTTGTATGAAGAAGAAAAGGATGAGAACCTAGACTGCCCACAACTCCACGAGTACACGCAGTTGAATTAGGAAACACAACATACTGAAAATGAAAGGTGGTGCTAGCAAATGTACTGATGATTGGAGTTTCTAAAAAAAAAAAAAAAAAAAAAAAAAAAGTGTTTTGTGATTTTTAAGACTAAATGAAGCATTTTCTTAAGTTGCATATACATTTTAAATATCGGTTTCAATAAAAGTTTCCACAAGGCATATAACATGCTGAAAGAAGAAAACGTTATAAATAATGCGTTCGTATTAAATTCATATACCAAGTATAAATATGGGAGATGTATTAGTGTTTCCCAACCAAGTGGCATAATGGTGTCACGGGTAACCTTAACAACATGTGGATTCGCGTTGTTCTGTAACAGAATGATCCCTCTGCGATTCATAAGCAGTTTTTCAGTTTTTCACGGTTTTAAGTTTTTCATGTACATATTCCAACTGCTCCAAGTTCACAGTTGAATTGATGGTGTGATCAGGAAGCAGCAGTTTACGATGCACGATACTCCGAGCTGCCCACCAAACATAGGGTAGACCGGGGCTATTTGAGTATAGTGAGGCAAAAGTCAAAATTTCCAAAACCCGACGTACTTTAGAGTTGAAATAATTATGCCATAATCTACGTACATTATTATAGTGCAACATATTAAAGAATAAAGAACCTGTTAAGTCATGGAAATTCTGAAAACGAATTTAAAATAAAAATGGCAGAATTCGAGACTAGTAATAATCACGGGGCTATTTGGGTCCTTCGCTGTATCAACATTGTTTACATTAATCACCTTAGCGTTCATGTATATTTTTAAATTATACCCTTTTCTATATAATTTGTGCAAAACACAACATTAATAAACATTTCCCCTCAACTCTTCATTGACGTAACCACTATCTGATAAGGAAACACGACAAGCCGGTGGTAGATTGTTGACGAATTCTTCTCTCATACGCTGACCTTAAAAAATAACAAATGGTAGGATGTATTGTCCAACTGCGTTGAAAGAGACTATCACAATGACATTCTCGCCTCTTTCGACACTAGTGAGAGCAACCACTTCTTTTTCCCCTTCTTGGCAATGACCTTGTTTGGGTTGTTGTTAACAGAAAACTCTGTTTCATCACGTTGTATATACGCTGTGGTTTTGTGTTGACACTAATCGTCGAAGTAACATATTTCAACAGTTAAAAAATTACTCACAACTTCCTTATTAATTTCCTCAGCACGCTCTTCGGATGTCTTTTCATGAAATTTGAAAGACAATCTTCACCATCTAATCCTTTGTGTTTCCAAGGATGCGGAATTTGATTTATTACATATCGATGCACAGCTTTACGAATCGTTTCAGGGGTGCAGCCTAGTCTTTTTTCCGCGAGAGTCAAAATTCGCAACACGAACTCTTCCTCGTGTTCTTCTGTCAGTAGGTGTGGGGTGTCCTATGGCTTTCGGTTTTGCACTTTGAACTATTTCATCGACTTTTGTTACACTTTGGATGGCCTTCTCCTTGTCTTCTTTATTTCACTTGTTGTATTTATGTTTTGATTTGTATGTCCGTACCATCTTAAAAGAAAATGAAATGTTTTGTTTTACATACATGCATCATATAGTCTAAACCATATATACAAAATTAAAATCCATAAATTAAATAAATTCACATAAGTTTACACCTGACTCAAATAGCCCCGTCGCACATGCTTACGTAGGAACGTAATACTTTTACATTAGACAGAGGAGAGCACCAAAAATGGCGTTTATAACATGCGGACGTTCTGTTTTACCCGTACGGTAATAATTTTACAAATATATGCATTTACACGGGTTCAGCACCTTATATCATACAGCCACTATTTTATATCAGAGCAAAATATGAAGTATTGCAACTCACCTTGCTCAGAATAGTCGCAAATTCACAGCAACTGATAAGAAAGCAGCAGATCAAAGACACACACACCCTTCCCTTTGGCAACGAACTCAGAACTGAAGGTAGGTTCAGCGTACTGGTGCGCATATTAAATGCGCAGTGGCATTTTTCTTAAGTTTGACCCAAATATCCCCTTGACTCAAATAGCCCCGGTCTACCCTAGAGTATAATCTTCTACAGATAACGTGGCGGTTTTGGTTGTTTGGAAGGGAAGTTCATGTGATACCAGCCAATGATGATGGCGACGTAGAATATCGTAAAGAACCAACTTCTCATCGCAGGTCAGTATTCTGTCTAGCAATGGCCCCTCTCTTTGATGAGATAGGAAAGAAACATAGACATTTGCTCATGTCACTTTCTGAATCTCACTCAACTCATAAGGGACTCAGCATCCCACTTTATCGGTTTCCCAGCTGATGAAGATGTTGTCGAATGGATTCCGCATTACATCCAATGCTTTCCTAATGCTTCACATGTTTAGTAATTATCAGCCTCGTTGTCTGTGGCCTGTGGACGTTGTAGTGTCCACTAATTTACAACATCCTTAACAAATGCGTGGCATATTTTTCTTCCTGCTGCACTAGCGTTCGTTTCCTGTTTAAACTTGTACAGCATACAGACCCATTTTGGGTTTCCCATGTTTCACGTGCGGCGTGCCCGTGTAACTGTGACGAACAATATCAGAACACCCACTAACACGTTACCTTGCTCTATCTGTCTCAACTCTGAACGAACGGTGTGGTGAGCGCGTGCAGTCATACCACGTGAAAACCCGACATAACTTTATTGGTTTCGTTCATAAATTCCGACTAATCTAGGTAGATTCTAGGATGACGTGTAAAGCTAATGAAGACTACATCGAGTTCAGAATAAAAAGTTTACAAATAACATATAAGCGTTTTTTTTTTTTTTGTCGTTGTTTCACTAATGTAAAATTTAATTGAGATTATTTGTGTACGCGAGTTGCAATATAGAAAAGAACAACACTTACTTTACATTTTTCTACACATATCTGCAAAATTCTCTTACAAGGAAACTGTCTCCGGTGGAAATAGCAAATCAACATGAAATTTCCAGATTATATTGATGATGTGTTCAAATGAACACCCTTGTAGTAAGTACTACGTTTTGGAATTTAACGGAACACGAGTTACAAGTACTTGGAATTTTGCGAAATTTTGTTACGAACGACTGGAGGGTACAAAACACTTCATACATATTTGCAAAAGGTATGTTTTCCTGTTTACTTTCATATGAAAATTTGCCCTGAAGATAATTTGTATGTTACTGATCAAGTTGACGTATTAATTAATTGCACTGATCCCTATCAAATGCGAATATTACATAAATAATGGGTGACAGAACGGGAACTTCCCATCCTGTTTATTTCGCAACCAATTTATTTCCAGGAAGAATCCCGACACACGTCCCATTTAATTTCAAGGAAAATGTACCATTGTGGTAAAGCATTGCATGTTGCTCCATTTTTCGTGGTCTAGCGGCAGGAAGTGAAATTTTCTTAAATAACAACACATGTGAAGTAGAACATTATATGAATGCTCTTTCGATTCTACTTTTAAAAAATGATTGTTTATTAGTTTCTTTGAAGACTTTGCGATAAATTGCGTGTTGGACTACCAAATATTATAAACTGAAACTTGATGAGGTAATATTTTACATAAACGTTATGAGCACTCCCATCATAAGAAGAAAAGAACTCCTGAAAACATCGATGTCATAAATTTTAATGTGTTGTCTCATACTGTGTGATCTAATGATAAAATACTCAATTTCTTTCATATAAATCCTGGTGAGCAGACAAAGCTATTTAGAAGTTTTTTTACTCTCTTAAAAAAACAACCTTTTCCGAAATTTTATTGAATTCTTTACGACAAATCGCAATTGCAAATGTTTAATACTTTTAACTGTAAATTCGTAATGGTAGACAATAATGCATTCATAGTATGGTGGGTGATGGAGGGTATTCATTTCATAGTGTTTACTATAGTAAATTATATTACCTTACCTACGAATTTACGTAATTATATATATTCTTTTGCAAAGAGAGAGAGAGAAAAGAACTTCTAAATGTCTTTTTAGTTAACTAGGTTTTGGTTTAACGAAACCGAATGTCTTGCAATTAGATGGAATTGAATTGACTTGATACTCTGTTATGGGCTGCACCGGCGTCACGTCTGAGGGATGGCATCACTTGGCGATCACTCTTCCGTAATCAACTTTGAAGTTAGCGGCCAGGGCATTAGTTAAGTTTCCATCCCGAAATTCGTTTGGTGGAATTGATAGAAAATCTGGGAAGCTCAGTCACGGTTATCGGCAGCTGGATTCAAACCCGCGTATTCCCCTTCCTAACGTACATGCGGAATGACATTCATGCCAATCTGAGCTCCGCAGCATTACCGATTTCACCACAGGGCTTGGGTGCTATTAGATCACACAGTATAAGAGAATACGTTTAAATTTATGGCATTGATGTTTCCAGGAGTTCTTTTCTACTTATGATGACAGTTAGAGTGCTCGTAAAGTTAGTGTAAAATATGACCTAACCTATCAAGTTTCAGTTTATGATGTTTGAGAGTTCAACACCTAATTTCTTGCAAAGTCTTAAAAAAAACTAATAAATAATCATTTTTAAAATAGAATTTAAAGGTCATTCATATTATGTGTCATTGCATTTATATTGTTATTTAAGATTTTTTCACTTTCTGCCAGCAGACTACAAAAAAAAAAAAAAAAAGACAGCATGTAATGTTTTACCAGAATGGTACATTTCTCTTGAAGTTAAATGGGACGTGCGTAGGAATTTTTCCTGAAAATAAATTGGTCGCGAAATAAACATGGGGCCCATTGGGTCGCCCAATATTTATGTAATATTGATTGGCATTTATCAGGGATCAGCGCAATTATTTAATATGTCAACTTGATCACCAACTTTCATTTAACATACAAATTATCTTGAGGGCGAATTTTAATATGAAAGTAAACGGTAAATTCATACTTTCTGCGAATATGTATGAAGTGTTGCCTGCGCTCCAGACATTCGGAATAAAATTTCGCGAACTTTGAAGTCTTGTTCTGCTAAATCTTTAACGTAGTACTACCAGGGTGTTCATTTGAACAGATCATCAATATAATGCGGAAGTTTCGTGTTGATTTGCGATTTCCTCCAAAGACTTTCGTTGTTAGTATTGTGTTAAGAAATGAAATTAATGTTCATACCAGTGTTCATAGTTTTCATGCTTATATTTTGAGTTGAATTTTTAACATTTCTTGCGATCCTTCACTAGATTGAATGTAATGGATGTTAAATAATAAAATCTCCTCCTTTGATATTTAGTTAAATTTAGTCATTTAGCGGTGTGTATTACCACAAAGTAAATACGTATTTAATACTAATTCCAATGTGTCTCCCAGCTCAAATACTTAATTTGAAGTAGTGAAATACATGCAGTAATTCTCTTTTATCTATGCAAGATTATTTGTTTTCCAGATCTTTTATTTGCCAATGGCTTTCTTTGTACCACCGGCGCATTTTCTGACGCACCAACAATTCAGTTTGATGTATCAGTTCTGGACCCATACCCAAGCTATAAAGACATTGGGGCCTTTGGAATGGGTGTTAAATACTCCTAAGCACCACAGAGTACATCACGGTAAGTAACACAATTTGTAAGTCTTTCTAACTTGAACAGATTTTACATTACTACATGTTCGTAGCGTTTATACCATGATAAAAAGTGATACGAATAATAAGAGTATTTTGCGCAATTACTAGTTTCATTGAATATATACGATCCAGAAGGTAACATGTGGTCCGTTAATAGCAGTAAATAATAAACAAACGTTATTTCGAAATATCACACGAGTATACTGCCAGTACACTTAGACGCGCTGATATATCCATGCGTTAGGAATGAATTAATAATACAACTAATGAAGAAGAAGTTATCACACAGAGCGGCAAGGGTTTTTGTTAATCCATGACTTGATCGACTCCGACTATGTAACATCTTGACGTCCGCGATACACCGTCGCGTCGCGTCTTAACTAATCAATCGACTTACTCAAAGAAAGCAGGTTGTCTTCACTTCGTGAGAAAATGTGGGGAAAGTTAGGAGAAAAATGACAGATGAGTTATTGAAAGCTTGTATCATACAAGAAACGTCCAGTCCTAATGCATACACGTAGCTAACTGTATTCGCCTTTACACTGAAATGTCGACTTCCATAAATATGTATTGTCCTTGTAGTTGTATATAGCAGGGTAATCGGAAATGTTTGCGAGTTGAGGGACAGAATTTTCAGGATTTAGTTTGCTTTTTTGTAACTTCCTATATCGCTGATTACTCGAAAATTACTTGATGTAAAGCTTTCAAACAGAAAATCGCATTTTTAATATTGCATAATATACATAATTGAGTTATGACCTTGGGAATCTGTTGGCGCACAAGAAGAATACCTCCACTGGCAATTAACGTGAATAGGAAATGGAGTCTACTCTCAATTGTTTTTAACGACTGTTGAATTCCAAACTTCTTTAATTTAATTTTATAAATGTTTTCTTCCGTTTGGAGGTACCTTCGAGCATAGTGCTTAAATTTTAAGTATCCACAATAGCTCTTGAAAGTACACAATTTCAAAATCCCTACGTACAGAATGTAAAGAAAATTTAGAATTCAATAATACGCGAAAACTGTATAAATATATGTATTATGCAGAAAATATAACTAAATAATCCAAAAACATTGGTACTTACTTTCTCTGGCTATGCTATGTACTACATTCATTGTAGGAACAGCACCAAAGCACAATATACTGATATTTTACTAGGAAATCTCAAAATGTCTGCCGAATCGAAAAGAGAACTGCTACCATGGAGATTGTTAACGATGCTATGCAACAAGTAGAAATTAATTGACATATAGTAAACATACTGTATATTGTTGCAAATGAAGTTTTCGACATTTTTACCGGGTTAACAAAAAAGTCAGACACATTGGAACTAGAAAATCGAGACTTAAAACTTTCAGTTGAAAAGTTAGCCAGTGAAATTGATGAATTGGAACAGACACAATAGAAGGAAAATATTGAAATTGTCAAGAGTTACCGAAGCTAGACGAGATTGTAATAAAAGTAAAACCTAGACATTTTCATCTAAGGATAAATTTTATGAATTAAATTATTTTATGGTTGTAATTATCTTTTTCCGTGCGTTGTTTGCAATTAGTTTTCATTCGCTCTTTTACCCCACCACAACACAAAACACATCTTAAAGCATTATTTTCCATTAAAGGAAGATTTTGAATTTTATTTATGGCCTTTAGGCATCTACGGCTCAGGCCGGGATAGAGGAGGGAAAGGATTAGGGAAGGTGTTGGCCAGGGCCTATGTTAAAGGTGTCCTCCCGGCATTTGCATGGTATGACTGAGGAAACCCCTGGAAACAACTCAGTCAGGATGGTCGGCCGCTGGGATCGAACCCATGACCTTCCGAATATTACTACTCCATTAAAGAAAGAAATCGAAAATGCGAAATGACGTGAAATGTTCAATGTTTCGAACAATTCGGGGGAAAAGACATACATAGAGTGCAATCGATTTTCAAATTATTAACTAGCTTTCAAGACAAATTTTTCTTATTCACAGGTTGCAATTTGTATTGCTTGGACAAAAATTATGGAGGTCTTCTGATTATCTGGGACAGATTGTTTGGCACGTTTGCAGAAGAGAAAGAAGGAGAGAACATTGTTTATGGACTTGTACTTAGCCAACCGCTATTCAATCCTCTCTGGTCACAGGTAATGTAAAATAATATAGAAAAAGAATGCACATATTTTGGCTATACTTGGGAGATTACTGATTAAACTTATATTGACCTCAACGAGACTACATTCATATTAAGCAACATTATAAATATAAATTACAAGTCACATAGGGGGAAATCAGACAAATTGTACAGCCATTTAAACTGTATCACTTACATATTTGGCAAACAGAACAGCGATGCCAATCGGAAGGATTATTTATGTATTAGGGCTTTCCGGACAATATTGAATATGCTCAGCGTCGAAGCTATACACTTCAAGAAGCATGCAGTTCTTACCTTTTGTGCTGCACGAAGTAAAAATTTGATAAAATAACAGTTTCCCGACACTCACAGGTAAGGTAGTCTTATCAATTGAACCACTTTGAGAATCTCTGATTTCCACATAATCTACAGTAGAATGATGTAACGTAGTGTATTCACTGTATATTTTATCTTGGTCCTTTGAGCATATACGTACCCATTTCCAAAACTCCAAGTGTTGTGGTTTAGAACTGTGATGCGAAAAATGTCAAGATGCAAAGTGGTAAATTTATAAGAAGGTCCTTTATGGCTTACGGAATTTACAAGTTCATCGACGTAGTAACAAACGTTTGCCATAGGATTCTATTCTGGGCAAGATCAAGCCAGTTTTCATCCCAAACAACTATTTCTCGAAGATCCCTTCTAATATTGTCCTCCCAATGACGTATCGGTCTTCCCAACGGTTTCTTTTCCTCTGGCTTTCCAACTAAGATGGAATATAGTCTTCGTTTTTCCCACATCTGAATGGGCTACATGGCCTGCCCACCTTAGTCGTCGCGATTTCATTATTCTTACAACATCGCGGGAGTCATACAATCCGTGGAGCTCTTCATTATGCAGTCATTTCGTCACGTTTCGGCCCGTATATCTTTCTCAAGATCTTATTTTCAAACACTCGTAATTTATGTTCATCTGCTAGGGTCGCACTCCAACTTTCGCAACCGTAAAGTATTACTGGTAGAATAAGTGTTCTGTATATTTTTAATTTCCTTGTTATTAATCGCAAGGTTAGGAGTTTCTGGTTTCCCCAATACTAAGCGACTTTTTATTTCTTCCGTGACCTCGTGTTTGTTTGTTACATATCTACTATTTCCGTTATTCCCTGTGTTTCGGCTTGTTATAATATATTTTGTTTTCTCTACATTCACCTGTAGACCTATCTCATCGCAAACTTCTACTAAGACCTCGGTGTTACTTTGTATTGCATATAGATCTACATCATCCATGTATACGAACAGTTGATGCAAACCATTTAATATTAGTCCCCTTTAATATTTAAAATCGCATATTATAACGCAAAGTTAAACAGCAGTGGTGATAAGGCATCACCTTGTTTCAATCTGTTGCGAATCTTGCAACTATCTGACATATTATTACCTATCCGTATTCCGCTTATGGAGTCGCTGATACACATCCTCACTAGTTGAACCAGTTGTTTACGAATTCCAAGTCGTACCAGGATATCGTATAACTTTTCCCTTTTGATAGAATAATATACTTTCTTAAAATCAGTGAATAACCGGTGAAAAATCCCATTTTTCTCTAAGAATTGTTTCAAGGCGAAAATCTGGTCCAGTGTGGATCTATTTCTTCTAAATCCAAATTGATGATCTCTAATTATTTCAACTACGTACATATGAATCAATACTTTGCAGCTTGTTCGGAGTAACGAAATTCTGCGATAATTATTACAGTCCGATTTATCGCCTTTTTTATAAACCGGAACTATTATTGAGGTTTTCTATTTCTTTGGAAGCTATTCCTTTCTCCATATAGCACTTATCAATTTATGTAGTTGCCATTCCGTTCCTTTCGCTTTAATTAATTCGGCTGGAATATTTTCTATTCCTGGTGATTTGAAAATTTTCAATTTCTTTATCGACATTTCGACCTCGATCTCGTTAGGTTCGGGCATCCAAGGTTCTGCGGCATAGATTTCAAATTCTTCAAATTCGTGGTAACATGTGAAATATTTATCACCTTTGGAAAAAAAAGCTAGTGTTGAAAACAAAATGGACCGTAAAATAAACGGTCACATTTCGTAACGGTACAGCTTAAGTGAATGTGTAATATAATTATAGCTATTGGAACATAATAAGTCAGATATTCAGCATAGACGAGACTCATATTCAGAAACCACCAAAATCCTTGTTGATCCCCGATTAGGCTTGGTGATCCAAATGGGACACAATGTGTTATTATAGAGAATAGATAGATGTCCAGTAAGATGTTTTTTCCAGTAGATGCAGCACTTCATAATTATAAACTGCAAAAAAACTTGATTGCGACAGAAAGGTAGATCGACATGTCACGCATACCAAAAATACAACCTGAGAGAATGGTGTGATCATGCTCTGCTTTCCACTAAGCACAGATACTAGTCATTAGATATGGCACGTTTTATACTTACTTGTTACATGGTACAGCCAAGTAACTGACAGTTGGCTGTGTATTTCTCACTAAGTGCACACCAGTATGCTACGTAATCGTATCTCACATAGACACCCACTGGAGGTAACCATTGAGTCTACTTCAGCTGTCCGATGGATGTCCCCTCCATTGGACGTCCTGTGGACACGAAATGAATGCTACGACAGTATCCAATGGATGTTCATTGGACGCACTTGTGCTGTGTGGGATGACCATGCCACAAAGAAACATTTCCTTGGAGCCACAGTGAAACGCGGCCCATTGTGACCTAGTTTGTTGAAAGTACCGTAAAATGGGGCTACTTGGAAATTCTGGGTTCTGGGAAACCTGACATAAAAAGTTACATCTGAAAATAACTCATTGTAATGAATAAGTAGGCAGTTAATTTTTTGTACACACTGTTGTAGTAATAAACTCTATGGCTAATGCAAAATGTCTAAAGTAGTTGTTGAGGAAAAAAAATGAAACTTCCTATGACCCGATTTTCAAGAAAATACGAATTCTGAAATATTGTGTTGGGAAACTTTTCTACAGTTGAGCGGAGCATTCAACACTGTAACATGTGAAGGAGCATACATTTTCCAACAAAATAACAGGAGTTTTCTGTGTTTAGCCTTTGGAGTTTTCATTTCAAAGACTATTTTCAAAGCGTTCTTCAATGTTCAGATGGAAGTTGAGGGGAAATGTGTACTTTGAACTCGATTTAAGCAAGTGTAAACTGTGATTGTGATATATTGTCCTTGCACAATAGTTTCAGTAGATTTTGAACTTGGCGGTTTGATGATTTTGTCCATTTTTATACTTTAATGTTCTTGTTGCATTATTAATGAGCCGAGGAAAGTCCAAACTCATTTTGATAACTAGTCACTGCACAATGACGTAGGTAGTTTTTTGACGTTTGAACTTATTGTCAATTTTTTATGCTTTAATGTATAAACATTATTAATGTATTAAACAAGTTCAAACTATTATTTTGACATATTTTTCACTGCACAATAACATAGAGTTTCTGACGACAGACTTTTTGTTATTTTATGCTAGTTTCAAGTTTTTTCTAGCATTATTATTGTGACATTCTCTTTTTTTTTAATATACTGTTTGTATATATTTTTCATAACCTTGTATTAAAATGGTACTAGTTTTTCTAATAATCCTTTATCTTATTTTGCGCTTCTGTGTTCTACCCTATCATGTTACAGTGATCATTCTCTTCAGAACAACCTCAATGTTCTAGTAATACCTTCCAAGTAACCCTATTTTGTTACAGGAAGCCATAAGTAGGGAAAGTACGTTCACTTCCCAAGTAACCCCACTTTTGGGGTTTCCTTGGAAACTGCTCATTTGATTTTGTTCCTGCTACAGCAAATACTCAGTCATATGCATTTTTACATAAATGAATGTCAGAAGGTACGATGAACACTAAACAATTGCAAGTGCATTAAAAACCCCAACGAAGACCCGTTTTACGGTGTGAGTTGTATTGTAGCGACAGCAATAATTAAAGTTTTTTTTTTTCTTTTTAGTTATTTAGCGTATTAAGGTCAATTCTTAATTTTACGTTTGTATCCTATATATATGGACAAAATAATACTATAAACAGGGGTGGATTTCGGGGCAGGCCAAAACTGTACAGGCACCTGGCCGGAGAAAGGAAAATCCTGTTGTAGCCCGATATACTACCCATTTTTGTTACCCTTTCAAGCTGTAGATCAGGCCAAAAAATGATACCGAAATCAACCACTGCCTATAAACAATACCTCAAGGTGATGATGTAAATATTTAGCTGACTAGTAACCTTACAGCAACAAACACAAGACAATTGCTCGCATACAGGGCTATGTACAGTAAGTTGTCGCATTGTTTCATACGTCTGTACTTTCTGTTTTCACTAACAGGTTTTCCTTTGTTGCCTCCGTTCTGTCTGGGCACTATTACACTATCGAGCTTGCTGATCAGCTTGCTCGACGAGCCTACCCTTAAGCAAGCTTGAGGGAATTTTTGCTATTACACTGTCGAGCTTGCTCGTCGAGAAAGCTGCAGTCTTCGATAAAATGACGTCACACTACTTATTAAAGCGTCATTAATGCAAATTTTCAACGAATAAATGAGTATCGACATATGGTGCTTTATAAACTGGAGAACTAAGTTCAGAAAGGAAGGATAGCATTAAGAGGTATTGGTACTAAAGAATTTACCTGCATGTAAAGTCTATCAAAGGATGAACCGATGTGTTGATTGAAAATACTATGTTTGACTCTTGAGACTTTCGAAATAAGGAGAGTTTTACAAAAAGATCAAGATTCCTATAATCCGGCAAGTTAGATAAAAGAGAAAATGTACGTGCAGTTTCAGTTTAAAGATAAGTTTTCCAAGCTATTTCAAACCTTAGTGAACAATTGAAAATGGTCTGTCGTCAAGCAAGTTGATTTCTAGTTAATTAGAATAAAATAACACTTTTATTATATTGATTTCACCGTTTAAATCATTAGCAAAATTATCTTAAAAAATTTATTTGTGCCCGTGTTTTCAATTAACAGTTATTTTACAACAAACATATAATTGACAAATGGAGAACAATGGACGGCTGGAACGACAAGCTGGCTGCCATTTGGAAAGGACCAAGCTGGTTACCTGGAAAACCTAGACTAGGGGCAGAGGAAGATAAGATTGACGTAAGTAAACACAATTATGTACTAAAAATAAAGAAACAATTTCCAAATCAATTTTCGTACTTTCTTTCGTAAGTGAAATTGGTAAACAGAATCAGAAGTGTTTACAAATAGAAACTTAACTTTGTGTTGACAGTCATAATCCCAGTGTACAATATTTTATTGACTTCCTTCAGAAGCCAGTTCCAATGCATGAATTTATAATTAAAAAGACGTTCTCAAAGACTCAGTCCTTGGTCTGGTAGGAAAATTGTCTTCTCTAAGTTAATGGAGTAACATATACTTGCTATTATTCAATTTTTGTTCTGTAAACAGAATCAAAACTAAATTAAGAGCACGATAGAAAATATTCAGCCAATTTCCTAGAAAAGGTCAGGCAACTCAGGGAACTGGGACAACATGGAAATTGTAGTTACATTACTGAAGACAGTAAGAAACCTTGCAGGAATATTCAAACAGAGAATTCTCATAAACCTCTTGACTACTATTCAGATTTACGTTATTATTATTTTTTAAAGTACGGTAACCAATCAATATTATTATTCTCTATTTTTAATTGTCTTGTCAAAACATTTTCTTCTGTGTTCTTAAAAAGGATCTGAATAATAATAATATCGTGAATAATATTGACTGAATAATAGTAGAGATACTAGAGAGAGTTCTCTGGTTGAACATTCCTGAGAGCTGAAAAATTTCTGATCTTCGTTAGTAATGTTATGGGAAATGTCCACACTCAAAATTGAAAAAAGTCGCACCTTAACTGGACTGTTAGCTTCTAACTAATATTATATCATCCTGGTTGGTACCAAATTTTTATGTTACAACTATAAGGTAGTTTCTTAGTTAGTGACAATGTATTAAAGTAGATTACAGCAGTAACCTTTGTGTTACTATAATTACTCTTGGAAATATCACAGCTCTTTTAATACAGAGTGGTTCCACAAGCATGATAATGAGCTCGCGTTACTTCAACTTGATCTTAATTCAATGGAGAACCTATGGTATGTATTGAATTGAATTTTTAGACAACTTTGGCTCAGGTCAGATGGATGATGATGGGGAGGAAACGGGAGAACCCCGAGAAAATCCACGCACACGGTGTTTATCCACTACAAAGCCCACGCATGAACAGAGTTTGAACCGACGAACACAAACACCAGATGTGAGCATTCTAACCGTTGATCTACCGCGGCCCTACGATATGATATGGAACGTGCTGTTCAAACACTACCTTCTCCACCCTTCAGTATACGATAAGTTAGCTTGTACTATGATAAATTGGTGCAGATGACGTCCAAAGGAACACTAATTAATAAAACCGAGCGGCCGTTGCTCAGTAGCAGAACTTTGCTTTGCTTAACACTCGGGAGATCGTGGGTTCAATCCCACATAGCATGTAAGCTTATGACACCCTTGATTTTCTGGTGATTTTCGCTTGTGTAGTTAAGTGTGATGAAACAAGCTTGATCAAGTTTGATTGACTGTAATAAGTTTACTTGAGTTTCATCAAGCTGGACGTAGACAGTTGTGTTGATATGTATCGCCACTGTACAGACGACGGGATCATAGTAAAGTCTCTCGCCGACAAATCGCATTACGTAAATTACGTTTCCTCCTCGGGTGCAGGCAGTACTGCTTGAACCATAAAGAATGCTTGAAAGTTACGAGCTTGGTCTAATGGTTAACACATCGGAAAGGTGATCCGGAAGTCCTGGGATCGAATTCTGGCGTGGTTATATTTACATATTTTTTTAAAAAAGAAAATATTTTTTTCTTTTCATACGCAAACCAAAAAAATAATGACAATTGATTGATTGATTAGGTTAGGAAAGCCATGTTCGGTGTTGTTGTTTTTTTATTATTATTATTATTTATTTATTGCACACGCATGTGTTAGAACCGATTTAACTTACGTAACTTCCGGAATGTGTTTTGTCGGCGAGACTCTCGTATCATAATAGTAATCATTGGTTCGGACTTAATACGGCTGTGACCTAAGGGTGCTGTATAAATAAAACTTACAAACCAATGTTCGCAAGTTGGATCGGTGGATGAGCTATTAACAAAGCTCTTCGCTGTTTCTTCGTTTTACGCTTGTTGTCACAACTTGATATGGAAAGCTTACATCAAGCGTGTCAAGTGTCAACTAGTAAGCTTGTACACTTGACATGACACGCTTGAAATAGCTTACTCTGCTATCGGGGATCCCATCGTCCGACCATCCTGACTGAATTTTTTCCAGGTTTTTTCCTCAGTCACACCAGGCAACCGGAATGGTACCTTTAAGTTAACCCCTGGCCAACACCTTCCCGCATCCTTTCCCTTTTCCTATCCCGACCTGAGCCTTAGTTGCCTAAATGCCATAAATAGAATGTAATCAATCAACTAATCAATTAAAAAATGGACACTTGGTACATGATATATGCACGTGAACTTAGGTAACTAGTAAGAATTAGCATAGCAGAGCGCGAACTCTGAATTTTTATTAAAGCACTGTCAAGTATAAACTTTTTTTTTTAAATAGGTAAAATACAGACAAAAGTATGATGTGGAATTGCCTCTCTGGTGTAACCTGTACCTCTTGTTCCACTTCATATTAATCATAATTGGGTTCCAGGAGCTTGTATTGAGACACATGGTAAGATTTTCTTAATTCAAATTAAAAGAATTAATTTTCTTTGTTAACTAAGATAACTTTTCTTGATATTATAAGGACATATTACGTACTTTCTTCTGCTAAATTTAGAAAATATGGACTACGTACGCCCTTTGGCCTGGGAAGCAACGATAGAAACCAATAAAACATGTTGCCTATTGTCATAAGTTAATTATTGTAATCACAACTAGGAAACAGTTTAAAAAGTAAAAAAATTGGAAAGTAATAGATTACATTATTTTCTTAAAATATTCCAAAAAAAAAAAAAAAAAAGTATGGCACTAACATTAACTTAAATAGGATCCTAACAATTAAAGTGATACTCTTTAACATCCTAAAGAAAGTGGTAAACTTCTAAAGAAGGCATTCCATTTTTGCTAAAGTGAGCTCAAAGGAACCATTGCGTTTAATGAGGCGCACCGCGGTTGAACATGGACCTAGAATGAGTGTGTATTAATCATTTGGTAAAACGGGAGGAGTCTGATATAATTCTGAGTACACACACTCTTTTTAAGAATTCTGGTTTAGGTACAACTTAAAGTGTAAAAGTTAAATGAAACGTGAGATGATAAAGTCGTTATTTTATTTCGGAGAATAGAAAAGAATGCGTTCTTTACATCAGGAGTAGCAAGGTAAGGCCGCTAATCTCCCGAAGAATACCGCATTGAAAGTTTCACAGGTTGTAGCACATGTGGACAAATGAAAATATACAAAGTTCTAAGTTTCGCAACTTCTTAGAACCGGAGTTTCTTCATAACCCCTGAAAGTTATGAACATATATATAAGATTGTACAAACGGTAGAAAAAAGGTACTTACATTACAGAATACCAAGACAGGGGCACAGGAACTTCATAAACACAATACAATAGAATAGCGGCAACGTTTCGCAAAGGCGTTTTCACATGGTAGGAGAGAAAATGGACAGCGCGGACTGGTATGGGACTTGTCAAACAGTAGCAGGCAGGTAACCAGTTACTGATCAGTCCACAGAATAATAACTGGGAGTGACGAGTTAATAATGACTGAAACAAAGGTCGGCGTCACACCACGATCACGTCATGAATCTACTATCCTCACAATTATGACTCTCATATGATGAATCACTGTGGAACGCACCTGATTATAGATTTCTGAATTGGTATTCATTAGGAACAATCTGTTGTGTAGTGATGGTGCAATCTCAGCAATTACATCGAAACTTTCCATGCGCCCGGCGAATCGTTTGTACTGGCAGAAGAAGGTGTAGATCGATTTTGAACTGTCTGAATTCCTGATCTGTCAGTTCGAACAAAACAAATTGAAACAGTTATATTTCATCATGAATGTAATAAATATTGGTGAGACAAGGCCCCTCTATTCCTAATATTGGGTGGGTAAAAGGACACCAGAACTCGGCGCTAATGAATTTTGTATTATTTTTGTTTCACAATGTCATGTAAAGTTTTTTATTTGTGATAGTTTGATGGATCAGTAGATATATTTCTTCTTTCATTTCAGGATATGACACAGATGAGCGTAATTTGGTTCGTCTCATACATCCTATTATCACTTACAGCACTAGGTATGCTCCTGGACAACAACACTCACGCATGTATCTTCGAATTTCTTCGCTGTTTGATATTTGTTGTGTATGTTAGAAGAAACGGACTGCAGGCGATGAATTTCTTTGTCTATGGATTCCATGTTTGTTTTATTCTGTCTAGCGCATTCTGGGCTATTCAAACACTAAAGATTCTTAATTTGAAGACAAAAGTTAAGTGAGAAAATGAGTTGCTTCCGAAGAATTAATTCTACTTCAGGAAGTAGCCCTAGCATGATGCAAATATGTACTAAGATTTAGAGTATGAAAAGTGAGATCCTTTTCATAGAAAATATAGTCTTAGAAAGCAAACTGATAACAAAGTAGAGGAATTTGCCACCAGAGCTAGGCTTTCACTTGATTAATCATACATTGCTCGTGGTAAAAAATTAACACTCATTCCTGAGTTCGGAAAAGAAGATATAGTAACATCTACTCTTTAGTGTAATTGATAAACATCAAGTTACGTAAACTGAAAAAAGAAGTGTAAAATAATGTTTTAACGTAAGATCTGAGATTAATTACTCGTACTTTTAATTGCAGTAGATTTGGACGAATATATTTCGCCTCACTATGTTAAAGTAAGGCCATTTGCTGA
>JAGDQP010029993.1:1253-22943 GCA_022664845.1 Lepisma saccharinum | reverse complement strand
TATATATATATATTAACACGCTAGCGGCCATAATTTTGAAGATATTTGAACCAAATTTTTATATGTTGTTTCTAGGCTTAATAGCTCGGTTAAGTTCGTTAATGAGCAAAATCGGTCGCCATCTTGGATCTAAAATGGCCGCCGAACCCATTGTTGTATAGAATACACAGCCTAAACCGCTGGGGTTATTGAAATCAAATTTGGCATCAAGGTACAATATCACTTTTTGATTACGAAAATGTTACCTAATGAGTTCAAAGACGCCATCTTGGATCCAAAATGGCGGAGGTAAGAAATCTATTTTCCATATCGTTTGAGCTAGAGATATGCAATTTGACATAAAGGTTCAAGAAAGTATTACGAAATGTTGAAAAAGTCTCCATCTTGGATTCAAAATGGCCGCTGAACCCATTGTTGTATAGAATACACAGCCTAAACGACTGCAGCTAGAAATATCAAATTTGGTAACACCATACATTATCATTTGTATGTTACTAAAATATTACATGATGTATCCAAAGACGCCATCTTGGATCCAAAATGGCGGACCTATAAAAACATTTTCCACATCGTTTGAGCTAGAGATAAGAAATTTGGCATAAAGGTGCATTATGACAAGTAGTTTAGGGAAATATAACAACATTTTGGAAAAGTCGCCATCTTGGATCAAAAATGACCGCCCAAAATCCCATTTTGCACACCGTTTGAGCTGGATAAATGAAATTTTACTTAAATATGTACCATCACAAGTAGGTCACGACAATATAAGAAAACTTTCAAAAAGTCGTCAACTTGGATCCTAAATGGCCGCCCCAAAAACCCAATTTCCAAATCATTGAAGGTAGAGAAACGAAATTTTCTTCGAAGGTGTATGACCAAGAGTAGGTTACAATAAATGGGGCAAACCTTCCTTTTGGGGGCGCAACCCCCCGTGGGAGGGTGCAGATGCACTCCGTGGTGGTGTAGTTCTGCAGGCAGATTTTGGTTAAGATAAAGGATCCTCTCAAAACCATTGAAGTTGGAGGCGAACCCCCTACGGGGGTCTGGGGGGCAGCGCTCCTAGCGAAATAAAGCGAGCATATATATATATATATATATATATATATATATATATATATACGTCTTGTGGGGTATCGTTGAACAGCTCTTGATGAATAATCTACAAATCAATAAATAGTTTTTCGATAGCTCTCATATAAGGCGAGATTTGAATTTCTGAAAATAATAAAAACAACTTCGAGATCTACCTCAGCCTGTAGGCCTACCGAAAGGGATTTTTTCAAGTTGTAAAAGTAGCTCGTGGTTAAAATTTTTGCTTTCTAAACCAATACTACACGAACGTGGGTTCGAGCCCTGGTTAGGTCAAGTATTTTTCCTACTAGTTAATAAGACAATAATAACTTCTCTTCATCTGATCACAAAAGTATAGAATTTGCTAGCGAGAAGGAGAAGGAGAGAATAGCATTTCAGACCCATGGAAAGAACTTGTGTCTTCTTTGCTGAAGAACAGTTTAGTATCTTAGTGACTCATCGTTCGTGGGGATCATGAGCTTTGGGGATATTGAATTTGTATGAGTTTTGTATGAGCCATATACAATCATAAAATATGGCAGTCTCTTTGTCACTTTCGAGTATGTTATAATTCTTTTACCGTTATATATACGATAAATGTAATTTTGCGCATAAAACTCTTTGTTACCGATTGTATTTGTCCGTATTGACTAAAAGTTTCCGCAACCCGTTGGTCACTTAGCTCAAGGGGCAGTACTGAAACTACTACTTGATATATCCCGTTGTTTTCAATGGTGACTGGGAGTTCCTGAATAGAACCTTCTTCGTCATATGGAAGTTTGCCATTACACTGTTTCACTGCTTTTTCAGCTGCAATTAATCAACTTATTTTTAAGTACGCAACTTAATTTTCAGTGTTCAAAACATTGATATATGTTGCAAATGCTGTTGTTTTTCTCCTTTCTCTTGTTTGTTGTACTATGAATGCAAGAACTAAATTTGCTGTCTTCACTTTCATTGCAGATGTGCTTTTACGTATGGAAACGTAGGTAACAAAACGATCACGTGCTCAGATGTATGAATGGTTTTGAAATACTGTATCATTACGTATTTTAATGAATGTTACTTTTTCTACACTTAATAACATTTCAACATGTCTTATTGCACTTAAAAGAATAAAAAAAAAACATCTGCACTTTTTTTTTCAATTACGAAGGTTCATCCTTCCTTCCAGGGCTCGAACCTGGGCATCTTTGGTTTACTGTTTCCGAAGATACTCGAAGTTGGACTTAGAAATTTTTCAGCTGAAAATTGCCGTAATTAATGCGGTCATCCTTCTTGGAATATGATGTATGTTATATTCGCTTATCTTAAAGCATGCAACATCTAATTGCAATGAAATAATTATCAGAAGTTAAGTTAAATTGGGTTAATTATCGATATTCATAAAAACGCCAAAAGTAATCCTTTCTTATTTCTTTTTTATAAAAATAATTTCTTTCTAGAACAATTTCTTATTCTCATGTAAAAGTCCTATTACTCATTTAAGAAGTTGCTGGGGAATTGACATATTCAAGCTATATATCTACTTGTTCTATATTTGCTTTCTAATAATACAATAATTAGTTTGCATTTAAGGTCTAAATGGTATCTCTTTTATTGGTTTCCTCCTTACCTTGTGTGCAGACATTTCTCTCTTAATCGTGACGAAATGAGGGAAGAATAGCTATCCTTTTAATTCGGGTGCTTAAAATGAAAATGAAATATCCAGTTCATCTTTCATATATGACACAAATTATACACATTTTGTACAAAACATATTTGATGTTAATGTGTATTTGTAAATGATCATTTTAAGGTCACGAATATTTTGCGTCGTACACAAGGTATGAACTCTATTTTTCTAATCAATTATCCCGCAACCCTTTGTTTCCACCCCCTCAACTAGAATACGTAAATCTGATATTTTTTTGCTCAAATCCCACAAATTTCATCAAAGTTGCAATTTTGACCACAATTCAAGTTTTACATTTCTCACTTTAAGAAGTCCTAGGCAGAACTTAACCTACGCTTTTCCTTTAAAAAGTGCAAATGATTATTAAAATTTCTAAAAGAAACTCATGCTATTTTAGCAAAATACATTAGTACAGAATACAAGATAAGAGTTAAAGGCGGCTGGAAGAATCCCAGTCAGAACGCCCACCGGTTAGAACGCCTACTTGCAAAAACGGTCAGAATGCCCACCGAAACGGTCAGAACGCTCACCAAAAGAGCAGAAAGCACAAATGCAGAAACGGTCAGAACGCCCATTCGTAAAAATGGCAATAACGCTCAAACTTCACCAGGCAGAAACGGTCAGAACACTCACTTGTTAAAACGATCAGAACGCCCACTTGTAAAATGGTCAGAAACCCCTATAAAACGATAAGTATGCTCACTGGCCATATCTATAGTTAGGTTAAACGATTATTTTCAGAAACGGTTATAACGGTAACCGTTAGTTCAATATAACTGTTAAAAATAACAAATTAAATAATAGTTTAAAAATGCAGACAGAAAAATTCTTGTTTCTAGTAAACAAAAAGAAAAAAGTTCAAATCGGGCCCACACAAGGTTTTATTTGCTTCAAACAAAAGTTTGTTTAAACGAATTTCATTAGCAACAGCCAACAGTGAAGAGAAGATACGATGGTAGCGAGGAGATTTAAATACGGGTCGGCTAGTTGGCAGTTCGATGCTTTACCTACTAGCCCACAACGCTTGTTAGCTGAAGTTAAGTGGAGTTCGACTCATAAGAAAACTTTTAGAAGTTAAAATTTTCAACATCGTTACTACACAGAAATACAATATTACTGTACGTTTAAAAATGTCACATTAAAGAGTTTCTTCGTATGCTACGTCTATTACCAGGGTAAAAACAAATGCGTTTAGAAACTTAGAATCAACTTTCACGCATTACAGGGATTCACGCATAAGTCTATGTATAAGAAAATATTCACAAATCACAAAAATAGCAGCATAAATAAAATACAATTCCATTTATTGTCAAAAAGAAAGAAATACATTTTAGAAATAATACGAACTCTGATCGCTGATATTAAACGTTATTGCATTATCCCAAACGAAATATGAAGTACCCTGAATATTTGGGACCTCGGTAAAAATGGTTAAAGTCGGAAAATAAAACTGTGATTGTTAAATATTTCATATTTTGCATATCAATAACAGTCTTGTCTCGAAATTCTGACAAAAGTGATATTTTGAGAGTAAACTTTACTTTTTGTTCCACGTTGAGAAAATATTTTAAAATAGCTACGATATCCTGGAATTCTCAGGAAAAAAATTGTAGCTTCAAATGTAGATTTTGTTTATATGATCAATTATTATACTGTAAAAATGTAATACAGACTTGTTCAAATATTTCTGAAGTATTTTTACCCCTGATATTTGAGTACCGTACCTTCTTTTAATTTCTTCAAACTAGCATAAAACAGTACGAGTTTTTGTATTCTATTTTTGAGCTTCCCTACTTTCTTAAAATTGATAATAAAATACAGTAGCCCTCGTTTTGAGGACCATGAATTGTAATGCTTATCTAGAAAATAAAGCTTCAGAATAATATTTCGTTGTTTACTTAATAAGAAGCACTGGAATAGGATACAATCTGTTGCAGGAAGGAATTTACTTTTACTTCGTTTGCTCAATGATACATCGTTAGAAGTCTTATAGACGAAAGGATATTGCCATAGCAGAAGAAACGAAGTACGAGAACCATGTCACTATGTTGTTCTAACTTTGGCTAAATGGGCGACATTGAAAGTAGCAATTTTGTTGAAACATTTCTTACTTTAAAGAAAGATTATATTAGTGTCTTACAAGTAAAGTACCCGAAGTGAGGACTCGAATTGCTCATCAAGTGATACCTTAAATTGAAGCTGGTGACGAGTATAGTACACCTGTGAAATCCTAGCTGCAGAGCTCCAGAAATAAAAAGGTTATGGCGGGTCAAAGTTCAAAGAGAAAGCGAATTTAGCTGCTTGTGATGTCCATGTTTTGCTGATTATCCCGATGGTAATACGTCGTAAGTTGCTCCCAATTAATGTAATGTGTAGAATGATATCCCTCTCTCTGTCTGATATCCCGCTTTCTTTTATTCGTGTATGAATGTCCTTGTGCATGTTTGCTCCTGTTATTGATGTCAATAAAAGGTTTTTTTTTCTTTTCGTTCCAGAAAATGGAAGCAGGTGCTATCATTCATGATCTGTACGAGAAATATGGATTTGTTAATAGGAGAATGAATAGGTATGAAGATTCACTGTACAAACAAATAGTGGAGATACTTGAGGACAAGATGGAAATCATAGACGAAGTTAGAACTCTTGGATTTGCTGGTGACAGTGATGAAAGCGATGATGGAGACTACGGTGATGACGTCTTTGATGAGGAAATGCCAACTACATCGCAAGGTTCTCAAACACATCAAGAGTCTCCGACACCTGTAGCTTCTTCAGCTTCTTTAGCTTCTCCAACTTCTTGCCTTCGCCAAAAAAACAAAAACACATCTTGGACGATGATTATAAAGAAGCAGCTTACATGTTTTGGACACACAAAGAGAACCCGGAAAAAAAACGAAGGAAATATTCATCTGTCAAGTATAGATTAATTCAATCGAAAAACATCCTCTTTGAATATGAGAAGAAAAAAAAGGCAAAAACCCAGTTATAAGAAACTTAATGCAGCAGTTCACGATAAATTCAAAGAAATGGTCGAGAGATGTGTAATTATACACGACAGGACTTCGCTTTTGGGCTCTTCAGATAAGTAAAGAGCTAGATCCGGATAATACTCTACAATTCAAAGCATCTCGTCACTGGCTGTCTAATTTTAAAAAGAGAAACAATATCGTCAGTCGTTCTATCACGCTTAGGGTTAGCAAAACGTGGAAATCAAAAGAGGCTGAATTACATCACTTATCTACGACATTTATTACGTCCATAAAAGAACTTATGTTACTAAAAGACCTGAATCCTCGTCAAGTATTCAATGCTGATCAAAGTCGATATGACAAGGAGCTCCATGCATACAGGACTCATAGGACTAAAGGTACGGTGGTTGTAAGAGGTGCATTTGGATCAGTCAGTGCTACTACTCATTTATATATGATCATTCCGGTTATTTCCATGGATGGTGAAATATTGCGTCCGATGTACGTTCTTGCATCCGAATCCAGTGGTCAATTTCCAGGAAATAAGCAAAAAGATCCCGATAACATAGTGTCCCATCCAGGAAAGACTGCAAACATGAACAAAAGTGATTTAAAAGAGTTTTATTCTGTATTCTGGAATAGCCTGCCTGCCGATTGTGATAAAGTCTTGCTTTTGCTGGATTCATGGAGTGCAAATAAGGATGATAACGTATCAAATGAATTATGCCCTAATCATATAACACTGTTCAAACGTTTAATTCCTGGTGGTTGCACTGGTTTCATCCAACCACTTGATGTTTACTTCTTCCGTCCATATAAATCATTTATCAGGTTCATTACTGACACAGTTATCGCTTCCTCGGAAATTAATCTCTGGCATCGGGATAACATTTTACGAATGCAGTCCTTCACTCTCTTCCAATTCATCGCCTCACAATTTCGCAAAATGATCAGGTTTGCGTTTTACAAAAGCGGCTACTTGGATGAGGAGCCCGAGCCCTGGATTCCTCCATTGGATTATTGTTTTGATTCTAATATACGTGGCAAGTGTTACAAGCCCTCATGTGAGAACATCTCTTTTGTCAAGTGTGCTCATTGTGAGCAAAGTATCTGCTTATCACACGCCTTCATTGACGACTTACATATTGATTGTATCAACGTGTAGTACTTTGTACGTGCCTCTTTCCTTCACATGAATCGCATTTCAGTTCAAAACCATGTCCTTCTGACATTTGTTCTGCCTTTCGTTGTGACTTGTTTCAATACAATTCGCTTTCTCTTTGAACTTTGACCCGCCATAACCTTTTTATTTCTGGAGCTCTGCAGCTAGTATTTCACAGGTGTACTATACTCGTCACTAGCTTCAATTTAAGGTATCACTTGATGAGCAACTCGAGTCCTCACTTCGGATACTTTACTTGTTAGAGTGAAAGTACTAAACCTAATAAAAATGTGTGTTCTAAATGTATGCTGCTTGTTATGTAAGAGCTGGTAGTTTAGTCAAAAACAATATCTTATTGTGTTGGGTTTAACATATTTGTTAATAAATGTCTGTGCTATACGAGTAATAAACAGAAGTTGTCTGTTTTCATCGTCGTTGTTACCTTTGATTTGTCAACGAACTGTGGAATGTAGCGCTAGTGAGGTAACTTTCTTGAAGATATTTGTTAAATAGAAAAACTATGACTAAAATTTCCTTCTCGAACTGACAATAATTGCTCTCTGCCATCGATAATGTAGCAGAGGTACATAAAACTGTGGTCAGTTTGATAGCTTTTCTATTGCACAATTTTGCTCTTATTCCAAATGGCAATAAGTTATTAATAATACATGTTTTGAAGGTTTTAGTAGTGCCATCGTCTTAACATTAATTTGACGGCTCTTCAATTTATGAGCTATATTAAATAATGTTAACATTATTTTTGAAATAGGTAAAGGTATACATCCCCCTGCGCAATGCGCACACGCCGTGAATGGCGCATGGTGAATTTGAAGGTAGCGCAACGGTCAGTCACACGTTCCACCTTTACCTCCCACGGTGCCCAGGAATACCAAGGCCACTCTGGTACTTATATTTAATAGGAGACTTCAGTGTCCTGGACGGGATTTGAACCCGGGCTCCTCGATAGGTAGCAAAACGCGCTACAGCCTGAATTACGACGCCTCATATTTTTATATAGATGCCTATACCAGGTGTGTAAATATGAAACCGGAATTTGTGCATAGACGGCGTTATCTGTCACTGTTGTTACTATAAAACTACGTCCTTGGCACCACTTGCTTGTTTTGACTGCTGATAATGATTTGCAACTCACAACCAGACAAGTTTCATGTCATAGTGTAGTGTTTAATAGTTGAACATGGCGCAATTTCTACCTACAGACTACGATGTGCGGACAGCATTGATTTTTTGTTACCATTTGAAGAAAACTGATGCAGAATCGCATCGCATGCTTGTCGAAGCTTACGGTGATCATGCTCTTGGTACGTCACAGTGCTATGCGTGGTTTACAAAATTTAAAAGTGGTAATTTTGACGTGAGAAACGAAGAACGTGGAAGACCACCGAAAAAGTTTGCAGACAGTGAATTGCAAGCTTTGTTGGATGAGGATGACCCTCAAACGCAACAACAACTCGCGGATCAATTAAATGTGACACATACGCAGTTTCCATACGTTTAAAAGCCATAGGCAAGATTCAGAAGGTGGGAAAATGGGTTCCACGTGCATTGACTGAACGACAGCAGGAAAACCGAAAAACCACTTGCGAAATTCTGCTCGCCGGGTACAAAAGGAAATAATTTCTCCATCGAATTGTGACTGGTGACGAAAAGTGATCTATTTCGAGAATCCTAAGCGTAAAAGATCATGGGTAACTCCAGGAGAACCGGCGACATCGACTGCAAGACCAAATCGCTATGGACGGAAGACAATGCTTTGTGTTTGGTGGGATCAGAAGGGAGTGATTGGTGAGATCTATTGTGATCTGCTGAAACCTGGCGAAACCGTTAATACCCAACGTTTCCGACAACAAATGATCGATTTGCATCAAGCTTTGCATGAAAAACGACCAGAATATGACCAAAGACAACATAAAGTGACTGTGCTTCACGATAATGCACCCTCCCACACAGCAAAACCGGTCAAGGAGACGATTGCGACGTTTGGCTGAGAAATCCTTCCGCATACGGCTTACTCACTAGACTTGGCGCCTTCCGATTATCACTTATTTGCATCCATGGGACACGCACTTGCTGACCAGGGCTTCACATCCTACGAAAATGTACGAAAATGGCTTGATGACTGGTTTGCAGCATAAGAGGCACAGTTTTTTTTTTTTTTTTTTGGTCTTGCCGGAACGATGGCAGAAGTGTATCGCTAGCGATGACCAATACTTCGAATAAAATAGTTCTTAGCATTGTCATCCAATCACTGTGTCTTTTCTGTACATAAATTCCGGTTTCATATTTACGCACCTGGTATACAGAAATAATAAATATTTTGAACAATGTTGAGAATCAAAAATTACGAAAAACTAAAACGCTAAGCTTTCAAGTATAAATGATCTCTGTGTATTCTAAATGTATCGTAGCAATATTCACCATACTGCTACTTTGCAAGATCACATCCAGTATTCGTTTGCTCCAACGTAAGCAGAATAATTATTAGCGGACTCCTAAGGGAAGATAGATAAGGGTTTGTTTTTTCTGTCTGTCCCCTCCCTGGATCTCAGCAACTACAAGTCCGACAAATTTTGGAATCGTCATGATCTGAAACGGTGGGGAAACTTATGACTTTGACTCCAAAGCTGACAGGTCCTTTTCATTTACTTAGTTTTCTCCATTTTTCTTATGTATTTTCACATGGTATGTTTGTCCCCGCCCCCATCCCATGTATCTCACAAGGAGACTTACGGAAGTGTAACTCACCGATTTTAATGAAACTTTGCATGCTTGTAGAACAAAAAAATAATCGACACGTATTTTTTTTATTTCGGCAATGGTGCGGGGTTAAGGGTAGAAACCACCCTGTGAACGTTAGGGGTGGTCTCCAATCATATGCAAAAAACAATCATTTAATGTAGAAGAAACAATACTGCCGGGGGGGGGGTGAGTTAGGACAGCTGATTCATAATCGGACGTCAAAAGTACAAAATTCAAAATGGCAGATCCAATATGGAGGTTACAATTACAAAAAGTCGTCTGGTTTGAAATGCTCTGCAGCTAGCCAAGAACAATTATAGTTGGCCAGGGGTACTGCGAGAAAGGGGCAGACTGATTTGAATTCCCTTTCTGTACTGATGTTAAAGGGATGCTTGATTAAAGTAAGTCTCGTCACCTCTCACTAGTCTGTCGGGGTGCTTATTTATAGTGATTTATAGTATATTTGGGTCCCGTGTTAAACCTTGAATAGCGTAATAGGCGCTAAATTGGGAAAGTAGGTTTAATTCTGATAATATAATTTATTCGTACTTTAACTCTGATGCCCGAAATTTTCGTCTTCACTTTCTTTAGCGTTAAAATGGATTGTTGAATGGAATCAAAATTTCGACTGATACTGAAAGTAGGATCAAAATTTCGATTCGATTATACAACGACCGATTAAGTCTAACCAGCGACTGTTTGATGATTGTAATGAAAGACAAAGACAAAGATAATTAAGATCCACTCACTGACTCATAATCAGTTTTCGTCGCCCAGATTTGCAAATCTTATTAGGTATGCGTGGTTCAAAAGCGGTTAGTTGGAAGAAGAACTACCTGAGTTTGAAAATCCCGTAACATTTTGTTTCAAAGATTGTGCATCATTTTGCGATTTGTGCACATTTATTGCCGTAATAAGGTGTGCGTAGTGTAAACAATGTTTATGCATCACAAGCTTTTTTTACGAAAAAAAAATCATTACTGTAAAACGTTTTCGCTATAAATTAATAATTATAACAATTGAGGATCTATGAAATTCTGACATAGTGAGAGGCGAGGGGACTCACTATAAATAAGCACTCCGAATAGTGAGAGGTGACGAAACTCACTTCAAGCATCCCGTTAGCATCAGTACAGAAAGGGGTTTCAAATCGGTCTGCCACCTTCTCGCAGTAACCCCTGCCAACTATAATTGTTCTTGGCTAGCTGCAGAGCATTTCAAACCAGACGACTTTTTGTAATTGTAATCACCATATTGGATCCGCCATTTTGAATTTTGTACTTTTGACGTCCGATTCTAAATCAGCTGTCCTACCCCCCCCCCCCTCGCAGTATTGTATCTTCTACATTAAATGATTGTTTTCTGTCTATGCTTGGAGACCACCCCTAACGTTCACAGGGTCACCACTGTCGAAATAAGAAAAATACGTGTCGATTATTTTTCGATGTTCTACAAGTATACACAGTTTCATTAAAACCGGTGAGTTACACTTCCGTAAGTCTCCTTGTCAGTAACTACAAGTCACACAAAAATGAATGATACACCGTTGATTCGTCATGGTCTGACACGGTGGGGAAAATTATAATTTTGACTTTAAAAGTGGCAGGTCCTTTTGAATCGCTTGGTATGTTCCATTTATGTTTCTCCTATATCTTAGTAACTACAATTCCGACAGTAATGAGCCATACACCGTTGGATTTGCAAGGGTCTCAAACCATGGAATAATCTATCACGTAAGCTCGAAAACTTGCAGGTCCTTTTCAATCGCTTGATATTCTCCATCTGTATGTTTCTTTGTTTCCTCCTAGATCTCAGTAACTACATGTAACACAGAGATGAATGATACGCCGGTGGATTTGTTATGGTCTGAGACGGTGGGGAAAGTTATAATTTTGACTATAAAAGTAGTAGGTCTTTTTGAATCGCTTGTTATGCTCCATTCGTGTCTCTCCTAGATCTCAGTAACTGCAAGTCCGACAGAGAAGAGCCATATGCCGTTGCATTTGCGATGTTCTTAAGCCGTGGAATAACCTATCAAGGAAACTCTAAAGTTGGTAGGGCCTTTTCGCTTGTTTCGTATTCTCCATCTGTATGTTCCTTTAGTTCCCCTATATTTCCGTAACTACATGTCACACAGAGATGAATGACACACCGTTGGACTCGTCACAATCTGAAACGACGCGGAAAATTATCAGTTTGACTCTAAAACTGGCAGGTTGTTTTGAATCGCTTAGTATTTTCCATTTATGTCCATCCTAGATATAAGTAACTACAAGTCACACAGAGATGGATGATACACTGTTGGATTCGTAATGACCTGAAACCGTGGAATAACCTATAACTTTGACCATAAAATTGGTAGGTTCTTTCTAATCGCTAAGTATTCTCCATTTGTTCCTCTCCTATATCTCAGTAACTACAAGTCCGACAGAGATGATCTATACACCGTTGGATTCGTGTTAGTCTGCAATGTTGAGGAAAACTATGAATGTGACTCTAAAACTGGCAGGTCCATTTCAATCGCTTAGTAGTGTCCATTTGTGCACCTACGAGATTTCAGTAGCCACAAGTGCGTCAGAGATAAGCCATAACAGTTGGAATTGTCATGGACACGGTTTTGAAAATCTATGACTTTGACTCTGAAACTGGCAGAACCCGGTATTCGCTTAGACTCCAATTTGTCCCTATGACTTTAACTCTTTCTTTTGGATAGCTTATAAGATAATTTTAATTTATACGGGGGTGCTTTGGTTTTGTCTAAAATAAAACCATTATTCAGCTTTATTTCTTATCTTTCTTCAGTGCTGGTACTTCAATATGAATTATCTTCTTTTCAATGATCTTTCCCAGATATACCAAACTATCTCCAATGATTTTCACACCTGCCAACATCCAATCACCATCAAGTTGTTCAGTGCCTTCTATTGGCAGAGCGTACATTCATTTTGATAAAATAGGACTGTTGAGCATTTGAGATTTTACTCGAAACCACTAATTTATTTCATAGAAATTATAGAGAATATATGAGCTCCTGCGTAGCCTAGTCGATAGCGCGCTCGACTTTAGTGTGAGCGGTCCCGGGTTCGATTCCCGGTGGGGGCTCAAAAATTTCGGTGTTGACCCAGCATCGGGAGGACAATTGGGGAGTTGCTGTGAATAAAAGACAGTGGCGATCACAGTGAGAGCTTCGGCTCTCCTCTCCCAACCCGTCTGGTCAGCGTGGGAGCAGTAGACCAACTCCTCCCTTCGGGAAGAGACCTCATCCACTAGTGGATTGAATATGGCTGTGATTTATTTATTATTATAGAGAATACATAAGAGGCTTTTCTTCGATCAAAGTACACAGAAGGATCACATTTGAGGGAATGTAAGTGACATTTAAAAATAAAAAGTCAAATTTATCTTTTATATGATATGCAATATGTAACAGAAAACATGAATACGTAGTCTATGTTCGGCGTATACATTATGTTGCCACATAATTAGGCTATATTTTGTTTTATATACAATAAATGAACGCAATTGTTCTTTTCAAATGTCATATCTTCCTTTGCATCAAGCCCCCTCATGAAGAAATAGAAACCAGTACTTTTTTTAAAGAAAGAAAATGCGACTTCTTGTGTTTTGTATATTACCTCCAGAATAATGCAAGTATTATTCTGTCATCTCTAGATTAGCATCACTTCTACATTAGAAACGAACTTACTGCGAACCGTTGTAAATTCAATGAATTTATACCAAGCAGTAGAAAGCTTCGTCGGGCGTAAGCCATAGTGCTCACTCTGATTCGCTTTTTTCGGTTCAAATTTCTTTTTCTCTGTGTGTAGCTACTGTTAGAAAAAAAAACAGTAAATAATTGCTTTGTATCCTTTGTCTTTTTTATATTTCTTTATCTTTCTCAATTTATGAATGAAAATATTAAATAACGCTTAGCACAAACAATCGTTTATGAAGAAAAAGACATCTTGTTTCATTCACTACAGGCAAATATATCCATCAACTATTAAAACGTAGTATTACATCGAACAAAGGCTGGACATGGAAGATAAATGACGTAATATTACGTTAATGGGTAGGTCTAGATGAAAAGTTCAAAGAAATCCGTATATGGTAATTCTTTTAAGAAAATTGAGTAGGATTTTTGCACACATCGTTGAGTCTAAATGTGAATACTTTACTGAATTCTTTTTTTTTTTTCGTATTACAGAACGAAATTGCATTATCACAAAAAAGGGAAAGAATGCACTGACAATGGGAAAATGAAACAGCAAATCATAAAATTATTGAGGTTCATCAATTTTCTGACCTTAGTTTTACCTTATAAATGACTATCTACGTAAAAAAAGAAAAAAAAAATGCAGCAGCTGCTACTTTTTACTCGTTTAATTTCTACAGAAGAAGGCCAAAGACGCATAAATTAATGCAATCTTTCCCTCTCTCCTCTTTACTGATGTATTTGATATCAACTGATATCATAATATGCTTCATCAGCAACAGACAATGTAATACTGCTCTGATATATTTTTTTAATTTCATCAAACGCGCCAGCCATATATTTTTCTCAGGTAAATTTCTGTTGGTGTCAACTTTATCTGAGTTATGAGGCTCACAGAGATATCGTTAATTGACAGGCCATAAATGCAATCTTCAGCGTTTATGACAAACCAACAAAGATGGCAGTTTTATTCTTGCCCATGCAAACTTCAACTTTGATATATAATGTAGGACACTAACAGCTAGCAGATCAATGCAACTGTTCTTTAAACACTGTAAGTTAAGAAAACAGGATTTCGTTACAACATAATATTTACTTGCATTCTCAGTTTTACTTGCATACCACAACAGTAATGACAACAGCAAATTCCTAACAAACTCATAATTTGTGCATTGACCGGGGACAGGAATTGTGATTATTGTATCACCGCAAAGACGCCATGCCGGTTATTTTTTCCGCTACAGGCTACAGTATCATCGAAATGACGTTCCAGCATTTTTCTCAAACAAATAAAAGCTGAAATTTGAATGTTTAAAACAATTATGATGGATCAATGGCACTGTGCTCACTTGGAAGGTTCAGTGTCCAATGCTGAGTTCTGTCATCCCTAGTCATGCAGTTACTTCAGGCAAATATTAGGACAGTAGAATTTGCTTTCTCTCTGGAGAACGTCGGTTAAAATGATTTTATGACACCATTTACTCATAAATTTAATTCTTGTCCACTTTTAGAAGTAGATGCTGCAGTCCCTCATGTGTTCAACTTTTCTGTCCTTGAGAGCAAGTGAATATATATATGAGAAAGAAAACAGATTCTTGTTATAATAAGATTCCTTCGCCGTATTCGCCTCAAGTGACTGCCTCATTAAGGATGCCGAGACAAGGGATTCAACAGTATACCTTCGCTTTACGAAGTGACCAGCTCAACACTAAGCCATCATATCGGTCAAAGTTTTTAGAATTGATTTTAAAGAGAATGATAGCAGAGAGACTTGAAACTACCGTAACCAAAATACCAGAACGCTGTTATTTCTGAGATATCAGAGATAAGAAAAAAGTATGATACCATTTTCACGAAAAAAACAACAAAAAAAACGAAATATTATGTAATTTGGGCCAAATTGAAATTTTGAAAATTGCTGTTCCTATTTCGGTAACGGAATATCGTGCTCGTTAAATTTAATAACCAGTATGACTTCATTTTGGTTACTGTTGTTCCTGTCTCTCTAATATACTCAGTTGTTTAAAGGAAGAAATGTGCTCTTTAGCACGAATGCAAAGAAAATTAGCATTATTTACTCATTTATTTTTACGGTCATGATCTAGAATTTTGAATTTGAATTTATTTATGGTCTTTATGTATATTAGACTCAGAGTAGAGGAAAGGATGTTGGAAAGTCCTAGTTTGTAGGTACCATCCCGGCATTTGTCTGGTGTGACTGACGAAAAATCTTATTCAGGATAAGCGGTCGTTGGGATCGTTCCCAGGAGCATTGATCTAGAGCAGCAGCGCTATTCTCACACAGCCCACATTGAGAAAAAGATTATCCGTATTTACGTATAACACAGAGCTAGTACGTATTTAACTAGTAAATAAAGCGAATACGTATATTAACTACTTAAATAGGTAAGACACATTTTATAAGAATGAAACATATTTGGAAGCATGGTGTTTCTTCCGATAGTCCATGAAGTATTGAAAATAACATTATTTAAACATGAACCATACTTTCTGTTTTCTCATTGTGGTATAACCATTCCTGTTTATATCCCGAATATCCAAGAACATTTGTGATTAAATAAGTATATTCCTAGAATAAGATTCCGAAAATATTAGAAATATATTGTACATTGGAATTTGAGGAATATCCAAAAGGTAAAATAATTTTATATCATATATTCGTTGAATATGCCTGAAATCCGTACCATACAAGGTTCGTAGAACATTTCACACAAGAAAATCCTATGCCCTCGGGTATTCAAATATCTCCTACTGCAGAAGTTTTCTACAGTATTGTGGGTTAAGCCCATTGTATCCCACCTTACACCAAGTTACGTGTGGTATAGACCTCTGACTGCTAATTCAACATACGAACATTCAACAAAGTACATATTTTGACTCAATTAAGAATTCTGATAAGATATGAAAAAGGTGATAAAAGATCATGAAAAGAGAAAAATAAAGATTTATACAGCACCCATAAAAACATGGAAAATAATAACAATTTATCTTTCCAATTACTTTAGATAGTTTTGCTTCAAAACAAAATATCTAATATTTTTGAACACAAATATTCTTCTCCTTTCCGACATTTTCTCTAAGAGTTGTGACCTAATTTACGCCTTAGCTGTTTCGCTTGAGTTACCACTCCTTCCACAGTTCTCTTTGCCCAGATTGCTTTACATTTATCCTCAAATTGATTACTAAAACTACGGCATTCAAGTGCAGACTGAACTTAGCATTTAAAAGATTATAAATTACATTCCTTGTGATGCGCAACTCTTCACATGTTCAACCTGGTGACTTCTACATCTAACGTTTTATAGGGTCAACTGGGTTCACCAATTATTCAGTTTTTAACTGTTAGGGCAGGGCATTTTATAGGCTTTATGATTAAGGTTGGTGGCCGGTGTTAAATTCTTACAAGTCCTACATTCGACTGGTATTTTCTTCGATTCTGGAAGCAATTTACAGCGGAATTTTCATGGGAAATGTGCATCAGACAATTTATCTAAACTAAAATCAAGGTGATTTTTCCGATCCTGTAAGTGTATGTCTGTGGTGTAACTAAAGGAACGAGATCACCTAATTTCATGAATTAAAGTCGAACTGAATACAATCAGAGAAAACTTAAAATTTAGTTTTGTAGATTTATTTGTAGATTTGTTGATCAAGTAAAAACGCTTCTCATAGCAATAACCTCAAGTTCAAAATATAAATTTAGTAAGTGGGTTTGAACCTAGAAATACGCCTCTTTCTATCAGGCTTTACATTTCCTCGAAATGCATTTTATTTTCAGATGAAAATACTCTAGATTATAATATATTGCCCAGTTTTTAGTTATATTCACGTTGTATAAAGAACAAAGAATTGACAGTAATAATAAAATTTGGAACGTTTGAGAACCTTCAACAAGTATTTCAAATTTCTCTTGTGTTATTCTTGTTTTCTAAAAAAAACATTTTAATTCTATAATAATAATAATAATAATAATAATAATAATAATAATAATAATAATAATAATAATAATAATAATTATTATTATTATTATTATTATTATTATTATTATTATTATTATTATTATTATTATTATTATATTCGAATCTATATTAGCAGAGCATATGCAATTTCATTTAAAACAACACTGGTAATTTACGCACATTAATTTCTGTCAAACTACATATTATATATAAGGTTGCATATCATCGAACAGTCAATGCGATGTTATGTACTTTGGTTTTCCTAAAGCCTTTGGTTAAGTCAATCATTCGTTATTATTAAATGAATTGAATAGAGTGGTATTATCTACAAAATACGCCAAATGATTCGCAAGCTATTTGAAAAGTAGAATTTATTATGTCGAAATTAATAATGCTAAAATAGCCAATGGTATTTCATAAGGCTCAGTTTATGGATCTCTCTTATTTAATAATTTTATAACCAATGTGTGTTATATTTTATGCTACTTCTATCTTCTATGCTGATGATCTAAATTTACTAGGAAAAATTAAAAAAAATATCAGACATGTGCAAAATGTAGGAAGATGTAGACGAAATTATCAAATGCTGTAATAAAAAAATACATAAGTTTAATAAATAAAATAAATTATATTGTAGTAAATATTATATATATGATAAGATTATCAACAAAGTGAATATAGTTAAGGACCTTTTTATTTGATGATAAATTCGTAGGTTCTCGTATGTTTATTGGTTTTATATTCAATCAGTGGTACAAGATTAGCAGTATACACATATTTACCTTCATTTATACAAGATATCAGTGCAATCAAAAATAGATTATGCAGCTTTAATATGGTACAAGAAAGATTAACAAAACAGCAACTACAAGGATTCAGATTAGTGAGTCCGTACAGAAATACTTTAAATGATTACTGTGTTATGAATTGTTTCTTGTGATTACTGACAAAATAAATTAGGTAGTCTATATACCTTACGTACTCGTTTGATAAACAAGGATATTTAGTTTATTGAGAATTTAGTATCCCATAAAATTTAATGTAACAGAATATTAGAAAATATATTTTGATGTACCATTTCACTTGTTTAGAAATTATAAGCTATGAACACCTAAATTCCCCATTAATGGTAAATATGGTTGAAAATTATAATACACATGTGTAACAATGAACATGAACATCTTTGTCTGGGAACTTAAAATATATATTCCAGTCTAATACAAGCATACTTCTTTCTAATCATATGATAGACATGCTTATGTATATGGGAGTGTGAATTGGATTACTTTGGGCTTTATTTATTTATGTTTATCTGCAACTAAATTTCTAAATTGCACTAACTAGCATGTCTGTTATATTTTGTTACATATTATACTTCACTGACATCCGCTTGTAATATTGGTATCTTAGACGATAAACTTGACTTATTGCTTTATAGGCGTTAGCACTGTTCATCGCAATAAATTAATTAAAATAACATTAGTAATAATAATTATTATTTGCACATCTCAATAGGTAGAAGGGTGGATATGAACTTGAGTGACGGGAAGGGCGTAGGCCATAGTGCTGTTACCGCCCATAAAATCCATGTTATCTAATCTTTTATGAACTTGAGTGAATAGTAAATAACTAACTTAAACGATAACTCCGGTAAAAAAAAAAACTTGGTAATTTTTATTTTATGTGGGCCAGTCTAGTAACTTTTGACTTCGACCCGTAACGATTCAACCCTTTACACCGGGATTCGAACCCGGGACCTTCGAGTCATTGGCCTAACACGACCGCATAGCTACCCGGTCGGCGATAACTCCGATAAATAATAAATTTCAACTAGATACGAACAGTCCTTGTATTACATTATTGTATTAACATCTCAATGGTTTGAATACTAAGATAATGGATCTAATCACCATTGAGTGACTTTTCTTAATATTTGAGTGTTGAATGAAAATGTTCAATACAATTTTTCCAATTCACTTCAGTTCACTTCAAAAATGCACAAACACACACACAATTAAATGTGGTACATTCATTTCTACCTCTATTTATGACGAAATAAGAATGGATTTTAACGTGTGACTTGGGCGCGAGTCAGGAATGGGTTAAACAATGTTATTACATTGGCGATCTTAATGTTTTGTAAAATTAACAATGGTCTGCGTGACCGTTGTTCACCGTGTCGTTGAAAGCCGGCCAATTCTTCGATGAACTGTTGGATTTGTAGATCATCAGAACGACTATCGTACATCATCTGTAGATCATCAGAACGAATCTTGTCTAAGATACTAATAAAAATATCCGCGTGAGGTAATGAAAGATTCGTAACTTTGACAAACTGTTTCTATACTCCTATCTTTGCAAAGAGGCAATAAATCTTCTGCTTCTTTTAAGACTTGGTTCTAAAATTTCCCTTTTTGACCAGTTTGTATCTTTCCGGTGTTATTGCTTGACTCTGTTCTTCTATAAGCACAAAAGTACTTGCATCTTTCAAAGCTAAATAATTGTCGCACACTTTCAATTTATAGTATAAACAACTACTTCTGACAATCCATGTACTTAATTTGAGTTAGTGCCAAAACGCCCTGCCTGGGAAATTCTCTGTTCTTAGTGCCAAAACGCGGAAAAGCAGATCTTATCAGTTCAGAAATACCCTGCACATGCGTGCCAAAACGCCCTTTCACTTTTCCAATCTAGGAGACTCACAGGAACACCCAGGGATATGGAGAAGATTAGATGATTTACTTTACTTCACATCCCATCCCAACTATATTCCTAGGCGGCTCCTAAAGGAGCCCTGTTATTGGTTTCATTGTTGCGGAGAGCAACTCGTCACAAAAGTTCTACTACGATGTATACGCGACTGCTTTCATTGTTGCGGAGAGCAACTCGTCACAAAAGTTCTACTATGATGTATACGCTACTACTACGTTCCTGTCATATTTGCGGGATGCACTACTCCAACCTTGCCACGAAACTTAGACACCTCAACAACCTGCGCATGTCTTTGTCTGCACCATATTGGCGAATGCCACTAGCAATTCTCTTATCTAAATTAACGTATTTGCTTTTCCTCCTCTTGGTATCCAAGTGTAATTCCGTCCTCATTTTCAATGTGTCGTAATGGCTTGAATCTTCCTTTAATACCTTAGCTAGTTCTATAGTATTTGGGTGACTTTTCCCCATTTTTCGGTTTAACCGGATATGTCAGCTTTCTGCCGAATTCGTTGTCCTATGGTGTAGCTCAAAACAGTTCCACATATCTCAGATATTGCATTTTCTAACCAGTTCTGCACAAAGTAGTTGTTGAACTGTGTAACTTTGTCAATTGTTGGCGACGTCTCCATGATGGTTAGCCAACACTCCTCAACGTCCACCGGATTAAAGTGCACCAAAGCAGCTACCATGCGAATGTGCATTATAATTTCTTCATTATACCTGTACATAGTTGCCATGCCGAGGTACTGCACCTTCTTCCACAAACACTGGTTGAAGTGAAAGTTACACCACTGCAACTTGCACTCACGAAATTGTTGTTGGAGGGCCGCTACAGTTGAGGGTTTGAAGTTGACAACCATGGTCTTGGGCTCCCATGTCAGAAATTCCTGGAGATATTTGATCGGTGTCCGTAAGATATTTGATCGGTGTCCTGGAGATATTTGATGGGTGTCCTGGAGATATTTGATGGGTGTTCTGGAGATATTTGATGGGGGGGCCTGGAGATATTTATTGGGTGTCCTGGAGATATTTGGTGGGTATCCTGGAGATATTTGATCGGTGTCCTGGAGATATTTGATCGGTGTCCTGGAGATTTTTGATCGGTTTCCTGGAGATTTTTGATGGGTGTCCTGGAGATATTAGATGGGTGTCCTGGAGATATCTGATGGGTGTCCTGGAGATATTTGATGGGTGTCCTGGAGATATTTGGTCGGTGTCCTGGAGATATTCCATCGGTGTCCTGGAGATATTTTTGATCGGTTTCCTGGAGACTTTTGATGGGTGTCCTGGAGATATTTGATGGGTGTCCTGTACATATTTGTTGGGTGTCCTGGAGATATTTCATGGGTTTCCTGGATATATTAGATGGGTGTCCTGGAGATATTCGATGGCTGTCCTGGAGATATTTGAAGGGTTTCCTGGAGATATTTGATGGGTGACCTGGAGATATTTAATTCGTGTCTTGGAGATATTTGTTCGGTGTGAGATATTTGATGTGTGTCCTGGAGATATTTGATCGGTGTCCTGGAGATATTTGATGTGTGTCCTGGAGATATTTGATGGGTCTCCTGGATATATTTGATGGGTGTCCTGGAGATATTTGATGGCTGTCCTGGAGATATTTGAAGGGTTTCCTGTAGATA
>JAGDQP010029992.1:0-22943 GCA_022664845.1 Lepisma saccharinum | reverse complement strand
TACACACAAGAGAGTGATTGTTATTAATAAATTGATATTATTGTAACCTGGGGTTTTGCTTAAGTGAAATTAGATTGTATTAATAGAATTTTACCTTTTTTGCGGTTCCATTTAACCCTAATGGAGGGTATATTGAGCGCGCTCTTGAATTGTCAATTCTTTACTAGCTTTTGCTCACCGAAACAGAAGCTTTTGCTTCATTTCTTATACGTCTAATATTTGTTTCAAGTAGAAAATAGCCTTTTGTGCCAAGGAAGGGTGAATTTCTGGATTTTGTAGTTGATTAAACAAAATTTCCACAAGAGGCATTGTTTTACTAAAAATGAAAGCTAGAAATTAGAATGATTCTAATTAGTGTTTTCTTGAATGCTTCAACTCGATGGATTGTGTTTGAATTTCTCTCTTCTTCCATCTTCACTATATTATTCATGCAATGAGTAATATACTCTTTATGTTCAAAGACAGTATTTACCCTTCTGGACAGGAAGTTTCGACGAATGTTATTAGCTCGGAGTAACTGTTTGTTAACGAGTGAATCTAAAACTGCGACTCACTTCGGACTACAAGAAATAAAGAACACAAGCCTGGAAAATTTGAGGAGAAAATATTAATTTTCAATTTATAGAAGCAACTTTTCTTAAAAATGATGATTTCGCCATTAAAGTAACGTGAGTCACCCGCAATGACCTCTATCTAAAAGCAATACTGGACTGACTACTACTGATGCTGCCAAAAATTCCATGAATATATGAAGCTAAGCGAAGCGATAAGAAGCGTATAAATTTGAGTTAGAACTGAAAATTTGGTCCACATTGGATTAGACTGGAAGTGGAAATACAAATTTAAATATTTGCTCTGGCGTCTATCTTCGGACAATGTGGAGTCATTCCAGTATAGTTAGTTTTCGTTATGTTGAACTCGATAGTCGCGCATGACATTTAACATTGCAGTCTCGTCTATTCTGTGATACCATCGCAGTATCATCTATTCAAAGGCAGGAAGGAACACATACACACGCTCTCTCTCTCTCTCTGTCACACACACACACACATTCATGCTCTCTCTCTCTGTCACACACATACATGCCCTCTCTCTCTGTCACACACATACATGCTCTCTCTCTCTCTGCCACACACACACACATACACGCTCTTTCTCACATACACAGAGAGAGATAGAGACTGCGAGTAAATGAAGGAGAAGCAGACAGCTTCTTAACCTAGTCGGTCACGCATGCCACAAGTGGCACCTACCGGATGGAATGGAAAGCTAAGGAGGGGAGAAAAAGAGTAGAAAACCTCGTGAGTGTATTTAAGGTTGCAACAACTTTCTGCAAATGGTAATTAACATAGGACGTGCTATTCGAACATCTAGCAGAGGGAGAGCCAATGTAGCGGGTTAGGGGGAAATTTCAAAGCGTTGCGGGAAAATTACACACTCTAGATTAAACTATGAACTTGTGAAGTATTTTTTTTTCTTTCCTAAAGGGAAACTATGAATTTTTAAACACCAAGGGATAGAATATGATTACATATTCTATATTTTAGAGTGACTAAAATAAAAATTAAATAATTTAAGAAAATGATTGTTGCGCAAAGGGGAAACACTGCCAAAATCGCTACTGGTGTCTGAGATATTCTCCACTTCTTTTTGTGATTACTTCTCTGTTCTTTTCTAATATTTTTATTTGTCGTGGTTTTGATATATTTATACATACATTAAGATTCTTCTAGTTTCGTTGCTCACATTGTTTTATCTTTACTTTCAAACTGCATCGCGTGCATGTAAATGCAAGTGAATATTTAATTTTACCCTAAGTAAACAACAATAAAGGGAATATTCAAGTTTCTTCTTGCTTCATATACACACTCATCAGAAGTTTACACATGACGACAGTGGCTCTAGATTAGCTTATGTGTTATCTGAGCTATGATAGTATTATTATGCGAAAGAATTTGAACTCTGTTTTTGAATTAGAATACCTTATCTTCAGTGACAGTCATTTTCATCTTAGAAGGAACACTCGGCATGTGTCAGAACCCGATTTTGATGGAGATACGTATCTAGGTACAGTGCTTAGATAAGCCTTGACAGCCACAATTAAAGGAGCTGTTGTCAACAAACAATGACAGGAGACCCCCGAGAGCAAGTAAATCGAATACAGAGTACGGGAAACGCCTTTTCTTTTCTAAACTGTTACATATATTGAAAGCAAATAGGTATTAATGGATACTGGACCGGAAGTGATACATTCTGGATGGTATGACGACAATGACCGCCACCTTGACTATGCATCAAAATTTTTAAATACTAAGTGTGCCATGTAACACATCATTACGTGCTGTAATGTTCAAAAAAACAATGATGAAGTCAATTTTGACATAAATCTAATTGTGTACGAGAAAGTTATACGTGAAATTGACCTAGAGAATGTGTGAGTCGAATGATGAAAAACATTTTTTTTATTGAAACAGTTGAAAGAACGAAAGCCAAACGGCTACAGAAGAGGTGCTGTTATGTTGGATAATATGATCCACATGGTCGTAGTATGATGTGCACTATAAACTTTTAAATACACAAACGAAAGATGAAGTTACAATTTTAAGAAGGTGTAATGTTAGGTGAAAGTGACATTCTCTAGGACAATTTCACGCAATATTTTGTCGTACAGGGTAAGAGCTATGTAAAAATTGACTTCATCATTGGGTTTCGTAAAACATTCCAGCACAGATTGATATATTAAGAGATCCATGTCTTATTTAAAACTTTTAAAGCATAGTCAATATGACCGACTTTAAGATGACAGTCATTGTCGTCATACCATCCAGCATGTACCACCTCCTCTCCAGTATCGATTAATATCCATTTGCTTTCAATATATATTAGGGTTTATAAGAGAAAAGACTTTTGCCGGGTTCTGACACCAGGCGAGTGTTCCTTGTTAGGGTTTACTCTGCGCATAAACATATAAAAATAAGAGCAATATAGTGGCACTGGTTCTAACACAAAGTATCATTCCGATATTCGCCATATGTGGTTGCCGTATAGAACAATAACGGCGTGAACAGAGTCACAGTTAATTGGTGATTCGAGGTCTTCTTCGTCAGTTACGAGATGGATTTTAGACAATATAAAAATATCTACGTTTAAATCAATACGTTTTTCTCTCTTAAATCTTTATCAAAGATGTTGTACAATTGCAAACTTCGAAGGTTTCAACGTTTTTCTATGAAGTAAGATAAAATAATATTTCAAGCTGAATTCCAAGTTGTGGAATTTTATTTAAGACAATTTTGATTCAGAGTGAATAGATGATCTTAGCGAAATTGGTGCAATGAAGAAAATTAGAGGACATGGAGAAAACCCGAGAATACCGACGCAAATAGGGTTTCTTTTCCACCACAATTCTACATGGGACGGCCGAAGATCGAACCGGGGATTCCAAGGACCAGAAGTGAGCACTCTACCACTATGAAACCGCGGCCCCAATAAAAAAAAAAACTGTACTCAGCATTTCATGTGAGAAAGGCTTAAAGCGGAGTTATCAAGCAATTAGAGTCAATTTGATGTTTCACTTTGTTCTTCATCCCTATAGTTAATACTTGACGTCATTTAAAGATACACTCTGAGACTGTTACGTATATATGTACAGACATACGCTGAACTTGAAGAGAGAAAGCAATACATGATCACCTCTAGTTTGTCAGAAAAGGTAGTTGGCGGATGACAAGACGTTACTTTTCTCCTTTTCAGCTTTTTAATCATTTTTAACACTTTTAGAATTGTTGAGGACAAAAGGCACTGATAAACCTCATAAATAAGGCCACATGGGCCTGAATGATTAGCTGAAAAACTCAAAAGCATCCTCCTCTCTTTATCTTACAAGCAATTGACGCTAATGAACCAACCGTAAATTATCTTTTCTTTTTTTCACCGGAAATGACTGTCTCTTCTCTCTCTCGAAAAAAAAAATGTTTTCATGTCGCATCCCACACACATATATATAGTAGGTATCTCTCTCTGTAGACAACCTGTTCCCTTTGTGATAAGTTCCACCCGTACGTATTAAAACAATGAAAAAATGTTGGGCTCCAGAGTGTTAATATGTATATACGCTCCCAAGTTTAGTAGTATCAGTATATGAGTGAATAGGTGTATGTGTGTGTGTGTGCTACAACAATTTGCTGATAGATTGCATCATGTATATGTACACTTCAGAGAACCAACATGCATTTGGCGTGGTTTAATCAAGGTCTCTTGTGCCCTGAACGATAACATAGGGGAAACCAGTATATGGTATGTTATATCAGAAACATTCTCGTACAAAATAATGCACATAGTCCCTAACAATGTTTAATAAAAAAAAAAAAGAAAATGATCATAACACATTCTCTCTTCTTTTTCAACCGAGCTCCTTTTATTTTACTCAATCATTCTCGCTCTCTTGTTTTCTTTGTTGTTGTTCAAAATCACGAACATGTGTTATTGACACTAGGGACTTGCAGTGCTACTCGCTTGGAAGTTAATGTTCAATACTGTACCTTCTCGTCTCAATACAAATATATTATATAGGTTTTCTACCCACATTTTCCTTTACCATGGTTTATGATTAAAATAAAATATCTTTAGATATTTACTTTAGTTGAAAGAGATGTGGGAGGAAGAAAGACAGCATGTTTTTATATTTCAACCATCTGTTGCTTGTATCATCTTCTAGGCAGCCTCTGACTTCAATATATTAATATATGTTTGTTTTGTTCTTGTCAGTTCCACCTGCCTTACTTTTATTGGCATTCACATATTTTTAACTGAGATCTTTCTTCCAAATCTTCACCAAAGGTTAATACTGATTCGGTATTAAAACAAATTGAATTTTCTATATATCTTTACTAATGTATTTTAAAAATGGCATGTGTAGTCTCGTGAAATAGTCAGTTCTGCTTATTGTAAATGAAAGTATGTAGTCCTCTAATAAAAGCTGCGCTGTATTGGAATATCCCCTATAGATATTACCATCAATGAACCCAAGGTGAGAAACAACATAAATTATCATTATTAATCTGAAGGACTTTAACACATAACAATAAAAATATCTAGCTCTGTGCTAATCTGTATATGTACCCTTTTTGGTGTCAAGATTTTACCTTCAGCCTAATTAAATTTTGAATTTATCTCAGGCCTTCTGGCACCTTTGACCCAGGCCGGGATGGGGTAGTTTTCGACCAAGATCTTACTTAAAGTATCATTCCAGCATTTGCCTCGTGAAAGTAAGGGGGAAATCTGAGTCAGGGTGTTGATCATGGGGTTCGAATCCACGTACCATCCCATTACTGGTCATAGGTCCGCGACATTACAGCCTAGACCAAGCGGACAGGGTATCTTCAGCCTAAGTTTCAGTGTATATAATATTCAAAAAGAAGTGGTAAACTGGAAACAGTTAATTGTGTGATCTTTTTGTCTTCCGGTAAATGCGAAATTTCCGACTAGAAAAAAATGACAAGCTAAGGTTTACCTAGATATAATTATTTCAACAATTCCATTTTGTCTAGCGCCACTGCTGGATATTGTTCCGATAAAACAAATTATGAACACTATATAATTATATCGCTTGGCCTGCATGAGTTATAGAATGAGCACTTATTATCCTCATATAAACGAATGAGCACTCAGTTGGTCGGTAATAAACTAAACTCTTCATGTATATGCAATAGTTGTCTCTATTTGCTATAAATGCATTAAATAGAAATCTGAGTTTTTTAGATGGATGTATATCGTCAGATCGCCATTTTTTGCTTCTGGTAAATCACTGAAGGATGTATGTACCTTTCAAATCCTAAAAGAATTAGGTGTGCAAACATAGTACTCAACGCCACATTAAGAAAAAGAAGACGTATTATTAATTTAACTTAATAACATTTCTGAGGGGATTTCCTTTTAATTTTAGAACGCAATATCCCTAATCACCCTTCAAAGAGAATTGTGAATAAACGTAGGGCCTATATATGGCGAATAGTATTCAAAAAAATAAATAATAATAATTCTATTCCAATGCATTCTTTTATATGTTTTGGTTCTATTCTTTTTTTTTATTTTTATATATTTTAATTCTATTTTTTCCCTTGCAATACTATACCAATATTTAGAATCCTATTTTCTAAGAAGAGATTTTATGCATCAGTGATTCTGCCAGGCTCCTCCACCCCTGTATGCGGTGTTACCCCCAAATTCTCAAACGCAACCCCAAAGTTTACACCCACAAACTTAAAATCCTGCCACATTGATGCCTCTTATCTACAATTCTTGTCACATTAAGCTGTGATCTCATTATTGAAAGGAAAGAAAATGGCAGATTTTACAGTTGAAATCTTGTAACAAATACACCAAACGGTAAATTGATTGCTTACTTATTACGATGTTTGAATTTACCACCACACAAAATTCATTTTATCTTATCTTACGATCTTTGAAAAATCCTGTTTTTTGCCTTCAATAATCGGATAGCAATAACTTAATGTGACAAAATTTGTAGATACGAGTTATCATTGTTTTACCATCGATATAGGCCTATATATGCTATGATGCAATACATCGATGGTACGTAAATATACAAGTCTACAAACGTTTAGATAGACAGAGTAGATAGGTTAGTAGTTGTGCTGAAATGTGTAAAGCAGATTCATATCTGTTTTGATGTTTATCTTCTTAATTTCTTACATTAACACCAAATTTGTATATAAATGGTTCGGGTTTAAATAAAAATCGAAGGCTGTCATCCATCTACGTATTATGTTTTTTCAATCTAAAATTAGCGCTTACTTCTCAATAATCTGAAGTATAACTAGTGAAATCTTTTTTCTATTAAAAGAATTATGAAGAAAATAATGAAATCATCTACATTTTCCATTCTTTACCATTAAAATCTCTTATTTGTGCAATTTCTTACCCGTTACTGATTTCGTAGTCAGTCGCGATGTCTGCTAATGGAGCTCCTACACCGTCCTTAGCTTGTGCTGCCCTCGCTCGAGCAAGGATAGAAAGAACTGTACGTTTTGTTGGTGACATGGTTAAACGCCCACCGGGAAGTAACGGTCGCTTTCTGCCCACAAGAGGGGGTCCAGCTGAAAAGAGAAAGAGTAAAGATAAAACAGTGATTAATAAAGAGAGACCTTCAAAGACATTTGTTAAATACGATATTGTCGAACAAAATGTATTTGAGACAAAGCCTACAGGACTGCAAGTAACAAAACGAGATAAATAAGACATTTTAATTAATCAGAATGATTTCACTAATTGTCTTCTTGGTGTGTTTTTTTCTACATACAAGAGAAAGAAAATGTTAATATTGAGGCTCCTTGTTTTTATACCTGCATATCTGTTATATGAATGTGATGAATGGACTCCAAAGTAGTAAGTTACATTGTTTCGATAGAATTTGAATTTAAATTTATTAATAGGCACCTATGGCTCAGGCTGTGGTTGTGTAAGGGGAAAGGACGCTGGAAAGTGACGGCCAGGGACTAAGTTGAAGGTGCCATACCGTAATTTGCCTGGTATGACAGGAAAAACTAAACAAAACTCGATGATTAGCCACCAATATTTAACCTCCCGAATTCGGGGTTGATGTTCTAGCAACTGAAATATGACCGCGCGGTTGCTATATTTCGATAGAAGAAAGAAGGAAAATGTAGAAAGGATGCCTCCTGGGCTCTACTCTAGATTAAGTTAAGCATGTTTGTTTCGAATCTGGAATGTTCTACAATCCAAAGTGATACAAGTGCTCTTCAGGTTCTGCTATAGCACCAGCATGAAATAATAATTATAAAAAGTTTCTCTACAAAATATATTTATTATTGCAGATAGTTAAATGTCAAGAAAATTAATGAATTAATGAACAAAATTAGATGTTAGTTCCAGCTAAACAATAGTCATAATAAATTTACAAGAATGAATGGAAATCAATTAATGTACACAGAATTCGAACTTTTTGAATAATGTTATTAAAATACTTTCCTAATTGCTTTTTCTATCTTTCGTTTGCTCTCAATGAAAACCTTTGTTCATTTTAGAGTACAGCGTTACCTAAAGTACAAAATATATTCATTACACTATTCTTGAATGTTCTTGAATTTCTAATAACACGTTTCCAATAAAAGGAAGGTATATATATTTTTGTACTGTAAAAAGAAAAATCCTTGTCTGCCTCAGCTTCCATATCTATGTAATGGTAACATTCTACAATGATCAGCCCTGTCAGCCATCCATGAATTATAACATTTGAGACATTATTTTTATCATTACATCGTCATACATTAACTTTTTGATATCCACTATGTGGTTAAGGACTTAGCTAAACTACGAAGGCCATTGTAGTCTAGGCATCAATTTCACAAAAGTTCTACCTTTTTTCGAGTTTAAGGACAAATTATGTAACAATTTGACATCCGATATATTTTGAATATATACCCATTACTGATCACAAAAATGTCGGATGACGGAAAAAATACCTCACGGGGGGAGGGGGCAAAGCCGAAATGTAACCGCTTCTATTATTCACTAGATCTCCGTAACCATTGGCGATAGAGCATTCATTTTTTTTTATTTTGTTTGTCTAATTGTCTTCTACAGTTCAATTTTAGTGTATTTTTGTGCTAAAGGTAATGGTTGTCTTGTAATTTTCATTTATACTCAGTATTAGTTGCACACTCTCTCCTTTGGAGTGCCCATAACTGTTGACGTCGAAATTGGTCCTGGGTCCGTACAAACCTCTTGTTTTCGATGTAGAAACATATCTAATCAGATTAAAAATCATCCTTTTTCAGAATCAATTTCTGTACAATGGCACTGAACAAAATAGAGCAGGAACCAGGTTTCAAAGTTGACTTCCAAGAGGCAAACATGAACGATTTACCATCCATTTTTTTAAAATATTATAACCTCTTCCTCTTAATACTCTTCGTAACAGTAAGAAAAATGAATGTGGCAGAATTTGGGAGTTACAATAGAACCGTTCCAAGACAAGGCTACCGCATCGCTCTGATATCTCTATTTTGTGCGAACACTTATAACAAAGGGGGAAAAAGTAGGCGCAAAGATTTTCCTATTCTTCTTCTTTTATTAATAAAAAAAGTGATTAAAGGAATTTGTGATAATATACGTCTTTATATGTATTATTTAGTCTTCTTCATAAATTGAAATTGAATTTTTACATTCGCTCGGACAACTACACATTGGAGTGCAAAAGAGATCGTTTTTCTTACATGTGAATTTCACTTTTCTAACACTTACACACTCAAGTATCTGACAGCTACGCGTGGTAATGTCTAAACAAGCCTTGGGAACGTCTTCAAGTGTTCTCAAAACTGGCTTCAGAATTTGGTCATCCAAATACCATCCGGCCGGAATCTTCTGGTCTTGGAATATGGATCTCACGTTTATCAGTGTTTTCCCATATCGCTGTTTTATAATGCGATCTCTTTATATGTTCTTCAAGAGCATCACTAGTTGGAGGTAATCTGTCCAGGCTCCATCTTCCTAGAAATAGGAGCCTAGCTTCATCACAAGTCTTCTCATTAACCTTAAAGAGCTTTGTGAAGATTCAAAGTAATCTGTCCTAGGAAAAATTGATAACAATAGCAGGAATACATGTATGTCTCTGCTCATCACAACAATTCCTTCTGAATTTTGAATCACAGCATGCAGAATCATCCTAGAATTTGACTCTTTGTGATTTCCTTCAAGATTTTGAACATCGATGCCGAAATTTGACTTAACTGTCTTCTCATTTTTAAAACTACCGGAAACGACAACACAGAGTTCTGAAGATGGTGATTCCAGTAATGCACTGGATATAAACAAAGCTAAATCAGCCTTATTTTCTGGAACAGCTGTGAAGGTTTTCCACTTTTGAGGAAGTGGAACATCAGAGTTTTCTATTATACCTCTTACCGGAGTACATGATGAGTTTCTTTTCATTCTGGTGCATAGCTTGGGAGACTGTTCCAAATAACGATCAAAGAACCATCTATTCTTGAGTACTCTTTCCTAAGCTTTTAACTAGTTCCACAAATGCCTTGCCTAAATCACCAATGTTAGCATCTTTAAGTTTCTCTAAAGCCGTCACTAAAGCTTCTCCACCGATTAAGATTTACGAGTTATACTAAGGTCTTGGGTACGTCTTGTATTTCATTGAAAAAGCTAACATTTTGCGAATGTGAAAGGTAGTTCATAAATAGTGACTTATTACCCGATGTTATGAGGTTTGCATTTCCGTGTTATTACAAATTCCTTTACCACTTTTGCTTTTATTAATATAACAGGAAGAATCGAAAAATCTTTGCGCCTATATCCCCCCCCCCCTTTGTTATCAGTGTTTGCACAAAATAGAGATATAAGAGCGATGCGGTAGCCTTGTCTTGGAATGGTCCTATTGTAACTTCCAAATTCTGCCACATGTTTTTTTTTCTTACTGATACGAAGAGTATTGAGAGGAAGAGGTAATATTTAAAAAAAAAAAAAAGTGGATGGCAAATCGTTCATGTTTGCCTCTTGGAAGCCAACTCTATTTTGTTCAGTACCATTATACATAAATTGATTCTGAAAGTGGGTGATTTTTAATATGATTAGACATGTTCCTACTTCGCAACAAGAGATCTGTACGGACCTAGGGCCGATTTTGACGTTAAAAGTTATGGGCACTCCAAAGGAGAGAAAGCGCAACCAATACTGAGGATAAATGAAAGTTACAAGATAACCTTTACCTTTAGCACAAAAATTCACTAAAATTGAATTGTAGAAGACAATTAGACAAGCACTGCAATGGTTACGGAGATATAGTGAATATTTGAAGCGGTTAAATTTTCGGCTTTGCCCCCTCCTCCCATGAGGTTTTTTTTTTCTATCATCTGGCATTTTTGTGATCAGTGATGGGTATATATATATATATATATTCAAAAAAAATATCGGATGCCAAATTGTTACATGATTTGCCCTTAGAAGCCAATTTTTAAGACCTCATGCCGAGACTATTCCGAAAATTATGCCTGTTGATCATTATTTTGGAAGTATTAGTCCAAATTTATTTGTTTTCTAGCAGAGTGCAAAGTTCGTGTATGTTTTCAACAATTTTGGTTATTGCAGATTTTCTTGAACCATGAATTTTAAGCAGAGCTGAAATTGGAAAAATAGGTTAGGTGGAACGGCACAATTATAGACCCATAAATATATAATAATACATTTCTTAATCTTTATCTTTACAATAGCAAAAAGGATAACCAATGTATCTTTTTAACATGGAGGATATGATTTAAGAGCAGCATGACAATAGCTAAAATACGCGTTACCAATAGCATATTAAGTACTTAAGAACGATCACTAGTACTGAATTAATATTTGAAAACAAATATATGGGAACTTAATATAAATTTTCACGACAAAATACAAAACACTGGTGTTACTAGCAGTTCAGATTAAAGTAATTGTCAAAATATATTTCGAAAACAATTTCGAGATTATTGCGTCTGCACCTTCGTGAACTGATACTGGTACTCTCCCGGTGCGTTCGGTCCAACTTCAACTATAAAGCATAAACAAAGGGCTATCATCGAATTCTAATCTTGACAGCAGAGGAATGTACTGCCGCCAACTGTTAAAACACTGGTTATCCTAAGTGTTTTAACAATAAATAATGATAATTAAGATGTGTATTGAAAGAGAATTCAATATCACAACAAAATTATCGAAGTGGCCGATTAAGTTATTTTCAATTCTGAACCTCTTAACGAGTTACAACTAAAATGCATCGAACAGAAAACTTTACTTGCTAAATATCGTTGTTTAAGGAAAGCTTGCTTTTAGGTTTGGTCATATATTTAAAAAAAAAGATATGTACGTTTTGTACAATATGATTCAACAATATGGTTCACGTTTATTTACATTGTAGACCACAATGGATATCTGCTGAACTTCCATTTATCACATCAATTAACAGAGTACAGTAATTAAAATTAACATTACCTTACATACGAAGTTCGCCGTTATTTCTTGTACTTTTTATTGTTACTACTGACCAATGTTTGGTCCTCAACTATACGTGTTAAAAATCTTAGCGTACTATGCTAATGAGCTTCATCTTAGTAGAAAATAATTTTCATTCATTTTTCAAAACATAAAAATATCTCACTGCATAAAGATTACAATTCGTTGTGTCCGTTTACTTTTGTTTTCCCAAAGTCTAATTCGCCTAAGTTATTATGCTGAAAAAGTATGTCGTTTCTATAAATTTCAAAGTAACTTCCTTACACCAACCAACATTCACGAAAGGCTAAAAAAAAAGGCTTATGGTGAGAAGCCAATTGACGTAAGTAATGTGTGAAGTTGGGTCGACAAGCTTAAGAGGGGAGAAACTAGTGTGAAAAACAAACCTCGAAGTGGAAGAATACCAGTGACAGTTGAAACATATGAAAACAAAAAGGAAAAAGTGAATGACTTCATTAATGCGGATCGTCGTCTCATTGTCACATAGATGTAATCGGAGCTGCCATGTGGTAGCAGTGCTGTCCAGATGATGATCAAGGAGCTGAGATACCGAAAGGTGTGTGCAAAACAGGTTCCTCTTCAATTAACGGCTGAATTGAAACAGAGGAGTCAGGAGGTATGCATGGAACAGTTTAAAGCCCACAAGGATAACTTTTTTTTGACAATGTTTGCGCTGGTGATGGGCACACGTGTGCGATCCAGAGAGCAAGAATCAGACTATGGAGTGGTGCCATGCCTGATCCACACGGCCCAAAAACTTCAAAAGTGAGCGTCTGTCCACAAAATGATGGTGAATGTGGGTTGAACGCTCGTGAAAATGCATCGCCACGGGCGGCGATTTTTATCGAATAGTACCAGCTTGAAGCTGAAAGGTTGCTCTACAAATTATGTAATTTAATTTACCTCTCACTATTATTACAAAAAGTTATGGCCTAACAAACATTAATGTCAGTACGCTTCTGTAGTATCGTGTTTGCGTATGCTTTCTTATTATATACATGACTGGAAAGAATATTTCTAAATTCATTTACATTTCGTTGCATTATTTTCTGTTCATCAAATATTTATGTTGGTAAAACAGTTGGAATGTGGTCCTCCGCGTTGTATATTGCAATTAATAAAAGGATAAAAGAACACACAGTCCATTCTACTTTCTTCATAAACAAATGTATATAATGTGATCGAGCAGCTACGGGTACATATTTTAAGAGAGATATCAAGGGTAAAGAAGCGTATAAAACTAATGTGACAGAGTGGCACATTAGCTGTTCTTTTTCATCTTCCTTTACATGTAAAAGTTATTTTAATAACAGCGGATGGAGTGAAAATATTCTGTTCTTCTCCTCGCTTAGCAGAAGACAGCAAGGAGACATGGGATATATATATACATACACGGACACCTGTGATGTTTCTTAAAATTTACTTTCTTTGGTTGCTCCACAAACTCCAACAATATGTAATCAATCGTTGTAGTATACCAGTAAAACATAACTGTAAACATATCCACCATATAATCAACAATTTATATTATTTTTTTTTCTTTCAAAACTAAAATGCGAGAGAGAATATGATCACTTTTAAAGTGATATAGACGAGAAACTGTTTTCTTTAGGGTTGTTTTAAATGGTAATATACAACTACGAGAAGCTTATAATGAAATTCTTCTGATATTCGCCAATGTTGTATACCTCCTCAACTTTCTCATAGTATACTGTTACTTAAAGCACAGAAAATATACAAGTTGAAAATTATTCCTTAAAAACACAGATGTATAAAATATAGGCATTTCGTTACCTTTAGTTTTATTCTAAATAGTGACAGATCTTTCAAGTTAGTTAGCCGTTCTTCGCTCCTAGTATTTCGTTTTCATTTTTAACATAGCATTTCCCTTCAAATTAGATAACGTTTTTCAGTCTATTTTATGTTCTCAGTTTGATCTCTCTTTAATACCTCCTACTTCACACTTAAATAATTAATTTATGCAAAAATATTTTATGTCCTAACCAGTTTCGTCTTCCCTATTGATTCTAATATTATTTTTCTCTAAGTCGCTGTCACCATATTGCTTCGATTATTCCCCTAATTATACATTTTGTACCTATGAAATGTTTCACCAATCCTTCTCAAAATCTCAGTCCGTTTCTATGTCGAAACACTGTTTGTACACTAAAATGTTTAATCTTCTTTTTTGTATGTACTCTTAGTTCACCAATTCGTCATTTTCTTCTGTTTGTACATTTTTTACAACGTATACATCTATAGCCTTTCTTTATTTCTCACCAGCTTTCATGCTCTCCTGATAACGATTACAATTTATTTTTGAATAATAATTAATCTGCTTCATTTTATCTTAAAAGTTAATTCCCATTTAGTGTGAAACATAACAGAAGACCATCATTAGGGAAGATTGGATATACTTATGACTTCTGTCACACTTTTCAAAAAGGATGAAATTTACACTTTATGCGTACGCGATTGACATAACCACTCTACATCTCACTGGACACAAAAGTATTATACGTTATGATCTCTCCTGATACCGTAGGAAAATTGCTCTGACTGAATGACAAATATAAACGTCATTGTGAACATAAACTGTGTGACGTACCACTTCCTCTAACCACAGTTTACTCAATCGAAGAACAAATGAGCTTTTCCCAAACCTCAGAGGAATTTTGTGTTTTCTGGTCAATAAGCAAATTAATCAACGAACCGAAATTGGTGCTTGGCGAAAGCACACCGCAGTGGGAAGTGTATGTATAACTTATAAAGTGTTGTAATTTGCGTGTAATTTCACAATTGAAAAATAAAACATATTAATCTAGCTAGAATTGAATATTAGATTTTTCTATTACCTTATATTTTGCGTACATTAATTGCATAGGGGTAACCACAAAAATGTTCTCTTAACAAATTACCCTTTTGGTAACAGTAAGAAAAATAGCATGAACAAACATTTCATTATGTGAAACCGTGGAGGAGGTAGTTTCCAGAAATGTTCGCGAAACTTGTATATTAATAATTAGTAGACCTTACACGCACAAGCTTTAAGGGCTTTATTTCATTTGCGTACAGCTATAATTGATAAATTTTGAAACGAAGCACAACAAATACTGCTTCAGCTTGAGGAAAATTAACCGCACGGAAATGAGGCAAATTGTTTTCATGTTTAGTTTTGTGTATTTGCAATTCATTCCGGGAGTGATGCCACACCTAAAAATAAAACGTCACAGAATATTGTTAATTCGTTTGAATAAAAAAAAACATAACATTCGAATTGGCGTTTATTATAGAAAAACCTGAAATAATACAATTCATAATAATTTGCTGCGTGTCAGTGAGATTGCAAAAAATCGAAGGTATTGTGTTTGGCCATCTCTGCTCCAGTAACTTGGGAGAGACGCCTCACCTCATTAAAATTAATACATTTTATCTGGATAGGCTACGTTGCATTTGTTTAACAACATTATCATATATGGTTAAAATACAATAACAATACCCCTGATAATTTTCCTGGCAACATAAGAAACTTCCCTTTACCTCAATTTATTTCTCATACTAACTTCGTTGAAATTAGAAATAATTCAAATTTAATAAAACTCTCATAAATAACACAAACGATTCCCTCGATATACTTTTTTGTTTTGCATTTTCAAGAATGTTACTTTCGTACTCTTTGAGCAACTTTGGCACATGGCAGAATATGGGAAGGATGTGGATGTAGATCAGGGCCTAGTTTGAAGGTACTATCGAGGCATTCACCTGATGTAACTAATGTAGAAAACTGAAAAACTTCAGTCATTATGGTTGGGTGTGGGGTTCCAACCCGCGTGTCTACCAATTGTCCTCATCGCCAATCAGAGAATAAATATGAGTGTGATTTTAAATTAGCAAGTAACAATTAAATTATGTGACGCAGAATTTCTTTTTTCCTGGTGGGGCATCGCTCCCAGGGATTACTGAGGCATCTATCTCATTTTGCCTGGCGAGACTTTCCAAACCAGTACTTTCCCGCCAAGTGCCAAACATGGACAAACACAGAGTGACGACTGACAACGGCTTACCTGCTAACCGTTTCTCACGACATCGATTACAAAAAATGAATTAATAGTATATTTTTCTAAAGATCCTATATTCATTAATATTAGATTATGATGTGAAAACGTGTCATACCTTCCTATATCAGCTAAGAACGCCAACTTAAAAACATTCAACCTTCACCACTCGTGGTGCCCGCACAGATCTCGACACAACTAACACTCACATTACATTGGTCGTGCATTCTAGCGGATAACTTTCGAAATACGGTAATTGGGACATCTCTCCCGGAATTACTCTATCACCGTAAAAAGTGTTTCGCATAACAAGAACACAACTAAAAGTCCAAATTCAAATTGTCTCCTATTATAGTATTCCAAGACGTTCTTCTGACTTTGACCAAATTACTATGCTATACGAGAGAATAGGTAGAAATATTCAAGAGAAAGATATTTGAGGAGCTTACTTTAAAAAGGGAACATGTCCAGTTTCGGAAATTTTACAGGAGGCGTGAAAAATATAATTCTCTGGAAAGACGAGCATTATGATTTTGCGAATGAACGAATATTTTAAATAGAGATACTGACAATATTCTCCGGGAACATCGGTGTTGCATGACCATTACCAAAAGTGTAGTTTGGACATATTTTCTTTGGATGGACACTAGTGGATACCTTTTGAAATAAACATAAAAAAAACTCGAAGAAGACGCAAAACATGTAACGAGAACTCCTTTATTAAACAGTCATAGTCATGAAAATGGCAAGAATCCCGAATGATAGATCGAGCGACCGTGGCTCAGTGGTGGAGAGTTCACTTAGTTTTTGGGAAGTCCTGGGTTCAATCCCAGCGGCCGACCATCCTGACTGAGGTTTCTTCAGGATTTTCCCTCAGTCACACCAGAAAATTGGTGGTATGGTACATTCAACAGGCCCTAACCGATACCTTCCCTAATCCTCTCTCCACCTATATTTCAGCTCGAGCCTTAGATGCCTAAAGGTTATAAATAAATTTCAGATTCAAAATTCAATTTCCGAACGGTAACAAACCGTCAAACAAACACCATTTGTAAATTTAAAAATAATAAATACAGTTGTTACAAAAGTTATAAAGTAATGTTGCTCAAGTGTTGTAAAGATTTTAAAAGTAGTGTCTCTCTTGAAGAATATATTTTCTATTTCAATTTCCTTGATATAATTCGCAAAGTTATAAGTTTCTGGACTGAATAAAAGCATGCTTTGGGGGAAATTAATCGACCTTTTATTTCTCCCGTGACTAAGAGTTTGCTTGTTACATATGCCCCCTAGTTATTATGCTTCTATTTTCTTCATTCCCTGTATTTGGTTTGTTATCATGTACTTTGTTTTACCTGCGTTTACCTGTAGACTTATTTCATCGTACGGTTCTACTAAGACATCATCACTATTGCTCTGTTTAATCTAATGAAAATATAACCAGTGCCTTAATCAGAGGAATTACAAGCTAATAACACAATTGTATTATAAGAATGGTCATAGAAACTATACTAATACAAGTAATGTTAATTGCTGTTGTAACGTTTTTAAATATGGTTTAGCTAGATTGTTCGAACATAGTAATAGTACAAAGCATTTGGTCTAGGATTTGTAGGGTTCAGGAATTTTGTTTACGGATTAGTAAGTGAGGACGCAAACATATAATGTCTGTAAATATTGCACGAGTGTATCATTGGTGACTTTTAAGGACAGATGAAGTCAGTGCTAATGCTCGCATTTCATTTGGTGAATTTTAATAGTTTTTTCTCAAGAGAGAGAAACAGACAGAATCAGAAAATAACTAAAAGAAGTAATAATCCTTGAGCCAGAAGCTAAAAAACGATGCTTTGGTATCAACCAGATCTGGGGTGACCAGATGAAACTTTCAGCATTTGTACACTGGCATGTATAGAGCACGAAAATATGTGATTGATATTACAAAATGTAACTATCCTAGACGGTAGCCATTCAAAATGGCGGCCGGTGCTCGTATTTATTAAACTGAAACATAACTCGGCTCTGAGTTATCCGATTTCGACCATTCATATTATTATTATTATTTATAATTGAAATTTCTCTGGCTACAGTTTTATTTATGAGCAATATTTTCATAAAGCTAATAGTTTTTCAATTAAATATAAAAATGTTTCATTTTAGCGTAGCTTAAAATAATTTCTTATTTAATAGTTTACTTTGAAACGAATGGTTTTAGAGAAAACTATGTTCTTACATGAAATATAGTTTGGAACTTAGGCTTTTATTTAACAAAAAGATCAATTAAATCCGACAATTATAACCGGAGATATGGATAATTGTTTGAAAATTTCTGCAATACGAGGTAACATTATACACAGGCACTAATGCATGAAGAAGCTACATGATGTTTTGGTATAAAATGGGGGGGGGGAATAAAACTTTCAGCCCATGTACACTGGTATGTAAATGGCATGAAAATATGTGATATACCTTCCAGAAATGTAGCTATCCAAGATGGCAGTCATTCAAAATGGTGACTATTGCCAATTTTGCCATATTATATTATCGGTATCGCATTACGAGATTTCGATGGTTCCTTTTTTAAATGAAGGATCATTTCTTTGACTTTAATTTTAATTATGAGCAATATTTTCATAAATTTATTAGTTTTTTTCGTTAAATTTAGAAATGTGCAATGTAAAATCCGTCCGCACCATACCTTGGCTTGCTACTGGACAAAAGGCTAGTGTTTCAACCTCATCTCACAACTGTTGCCCCGCAAAGCTACAAACAGACTACTTTCACTGTATCCTCTTATCTGCAGCCCAGAACTCATTTGTTGCTCGCCTCCAGCTTTACATAATGATCATCCGACCACTTTTAACGTACGCAGCATCTGTCTGGCAACATGCTTTAAGAACATATCACATCATGCTTCAACGTGTTCAAAATAGAGCTGCCCGCATGATTACTGGTCATAGTCGAGATGCAAGGATTGTGCAGTTGCACGAACATTTTTCCTTACAAATGCTGGATGACTACACCATCTCTTTCTGTTGAGCCTTCTGACACAGAATGTCCCATTCTCCACACCTCCTACTCCATATCCTTGGTACCGCCCAACCACCTCGCCACACCCATCGCATGCCCCACCCTCCTAAAACATATTCTAAACCTATTTGCTGTACACTGCGATTATTGACAACTTTAAATCTTCTATTTGGACCAATATAATCACTTCATATACTATTTTCTTGAAGGATCCCTTTAACATCTAATCCTCACTGACTTTTTGATCTTGTCTCGCTGACTTACCTTCAACATTTTTTCACGACAACTACGGTTCACTCACCCTCTTGATTCCTCATTCACTTGCCATAGGGACGCTAACCTCGCTCCCTATTCAGCACATTACGTACCTTTCATCCCGCCACTAAACATTTCTTTTAGAAGGCATGGGCCTCAGCCCGAAACTTCCCACTCATAAATCGACATTTCCTCCTCCTCCTCCGGCAGAAATATATAATTGTTTAAAAAGAAAGTGATATTTAGTGACTGGTTAATAAAATATATTATTTTTCCTTAGCTAGAACACATTATGTATATGTCTTTTATGTATTATTCGATTGAATAAGGCTGGACTTTTGAATTTCCGCGCGAAGAATTGAAGATTTTTATGATAATGAAAGAGTGGCTTTTAACGAAAACAGTGAATACTGAATGCACGCTAGATATCACTTAGTTTCTTCCAATGATGGGGTTCTTAAATTGAAATGATTTATGAGCTTAAACTTACCATATTCTCACATGAAAATAGATGTAAAAATACTTATGCACTGGGTTTGAGTATTTGGAGAAAACGCGATTACATTTGACTAATTAGTCACGAATACCTAGTAACACTTGATGAATCGTTCAGACTATATTTATAATTATGTAACTTTGTAAATATATTTCACATTTCTGTTTGTCTTTAACATAAGTGGCTGTATATTTAAATTAATTGGTAAATTATATATTTGTGTAAATATAAATTATGTATTATATTAATATTCCGCTATTCACATAAATAGTCGTGAACCAAAATTTCCAAGATAAGTCCAATAAAGACGTTCGGAAGCAGCAGAATTAGGCAGTTTGAGCTCAGCACGCGTTTACAGAAATTAGTTGTGTTCCGTGGTTTCTTCATTGCTAGAGCACCTGGTCATAAATTCAATGACTCCCACTCAGTTCGGTGGAAAACATATTTGATGTATGTTTCTCTTATTATATTTCAATTTGTAGAATATTGCTCTAAGATATTTCATTGTATCATTGTAGTTGACAGGAAACCATTGCCAAAGACATTTACGAGAGATCATATCATTTGCTAAGCACGTGTCTGGGAAACAATGTGATGGTAGCGGTCACAGCCTTCATCTAGGTAATATATCAAAATTTGCTTAATGGGACTGAGGTAAACACTGGCAAATCTCACGCAGTATGGTGGCAACAGGGTTCAAAGCTGAGTGTCTTGTTTCTGGGGATCCGGGATTTTCAACAATAATCCCTAGAATATAGGAGTTGGTACCACATGTTAATAATTATTAATTGTTAAATATTTTTTTTAAAGAATTATTTACCATTTTTCAATACGTATTGATGAGCGCTTCAGTATCTTGGAATACGCTGATTATTTCTGTAATCTACAAGGAAAGGTAGGCAAGCCCTTGCCCCACCCCCACTCCACAAATTGTGCATTAACTGAAAAGTCTAGCCGAAATATATCTTGTACGAGTTATGGCCGCTAGAGGACCAGGAGCTTTTCAGACTACCCTGTAGCCTGCTCTACTTACGACCACCATTCTTGACGCTGGGTACTCTTTGTCATATTTAACAAAGTAATAACTGGCGCCTCCTTTAAAAAGAACTCTGGGTACAACAATTCGAAGAATTAACTGCCCTTAATATATTAGAAATGTCTCATAATTTCGTAATTTAGTCTTCACAAGGGAAGTAAGACTTGAATGTTCTTCAAAAGCAGGTGTGTTTTCATACAGATCAGAAATGCCACCAGGATATTTTGACCAATCTCTTTATAGACCTTATTTTCAATCTGAAATAGTGTGTTCTTATTGGTCGAAATTAGAGGAGGAAGGATGATCCCATATTAGATTTATAGAATTTATTTGGTTTCTTTTTATGTCACATTAATTAATTAAACATTGTCTCCTTCACAACACTTGCGTCACATTATGCAGCCTTCCTGCAACATACACTTGATACGCTTCTTCTAGTGAGACATATGATTTACAGCAATACACATAATCAGGATCGGTAGTCGTTGATAGAGCAGGACACGAGATAGAGCCTCGAGTCGTCCAGATCCTCTAGTGGCAGATATATTTGGGCAATCTAATATTTTGGCATTATTCTATACTCAGTCAGACTTTTCAATTGATGTATAAACATATGGGTGGTTGGGTGGAGTCACTTCCTTACCAGAGCTGTCAGTCACCGTGTCACTTTCATTGACCCGGTCTGACCCAAACATGGGTGACAAGTTGTTCCGTTCTGAAACTTGACCCGGTCTAACAACTAAACTCAACTGCGCATTTCGGCGTCGTATTTTTTGTTCTAGGGGTAACACTGTTCAAAAGTAAGGAAATAACTTTAAATTCTGTTTTGCCCTCCGAATCACCGGGTCAGACCGGGCGAGTCGGTTAAAAGCTTGACCCGATTAAATCAGTGACTGTTTTCAGCTTTGTTCCCTACTTCTCCTTGTTGGTAATGTAACTGTTCTTATTGAAACAGCAATATTTTCTCTAACCTTCATTTGAGCTACCATTCCATTCTTCACGAGAAGTGACAGTGAAAGCATTAAAAACGTTGGCCACCATTTTCATCCAACATGTCTGTTACTCTCTTCCTCACCAGAAGCTACGATTTACACTTTGTATATTGAAATGTGACTTAAAGGGAAAATGGGAATGCTCTTATCTTGACCATTAAACATGAAAATGTAATGTTTCGAAATTATTCTGATAAGAATCAATGCTATACAATTGAACTTGAGCATTGATTTTATTTAAATATATTCATGGAAAGCAAAGCGTATACTACAAAAGTAGTCTAGACAGGGCGTTATATAAGAAAAAACATGAACCCAGACATTAGAGGATATAGAAACTTCTTAGCAAGAAAATAACTATTTTTACCTGCAGAAAAAATCCCTGAGAAGTTCATTTTATTTGGATTTGTTTACTCCAAATTCACCAGCCGTTCCGTCTCGAAATGCTTCTTTCGCATTAATGGACCTTTTAGTTTAATGGAAGTAAACACAAAGGTTCTTAAATTGCTTCTTTCGGTATTTTATTGCTTGAGAAAACTACTTGCCAAACCTTTTAGTACAGCAGAAGGGGCCAATCAAACTGTAGCGCCATATACTGCTTTTCTCTTAACGCTGATTAAGCTATTACTAACACTCTTTTGCCCTTCAAAATGTGATTAATTTTCAGTGTTTTTCAGTGGTCAGGTCAGAATACAAAGTATTATAGCCGCCAACCTTTTCTTTGTTAATCTATTAAGTATACTTTATACGTTATTGAAGAGCACATTTTCTATAATACACAGTTTATTATTAAGAATCGTAACAGTGGCGCCCATTCATTTTGAAAGAGGTCATGCAAACCTTACCTCAGCGGGACCCACCCCAAGAAAATACAGTGTATTTTCAAATGTTGCATTTCATAGGTATTCTTTAATTTTTGAAAGGAAACGTATTTATCTTTAAGGGTCACAAAATTTATTCACAGCAGAAACAAAAAAAATAATAATAATAAAACTAAAATATCTAGAGGTACACTGATTGGTACATTCGCCGCGTCTAAGCGTACATCATAG
>JAGDQP010029991.1:0-22944 GCA_022664845.1 Lepisma saccharinum | reverse complement strand
AAATCATAAACACTGCAAAAGGTATTGTACGTCTCTTCCGATTAATCCAGTTTCTCAGATTGCTTGCACAAGTGTTACAAACAATGTGGGGTGCCCAAGCCTTATCCTGGTCTCCAATTTTACAATCATATTCATAATAAAGTTCATAAGCTTTTCTTATTAATGGTGTTATATGCTGCTTTTGTGACGAAAATGTTACTTCTCCACACACGTAGCAGAAATTGTCCGCTCTATTCACACAATGTCGCGGCATTTTCGTCTATTCAAACACTCAAAATGTCATTTCAAGCAACTCAGAGGAACTGTTCGAAAAATATGCTTGTAAAACTGTGTCTTTTTATATGCAGCACTACAAGAAAATCACATCAACAACTCTGATAACTGCAATAGCGTTGTTATCTCGAAGAATAGCAGAAAACAAATGTGATAAGGAATAGAAAGAAACAAAGGGTTTGTATAGTTCCTTCAGTGTTGCCAGATCAGGGACATTTTTACCCCAAATAAAGCGAATATATTCACTATTATAACGTTATTTTAGACATGGATGTAAAACAAAAACCAGAGCTAATATTCGATTTTCGCTTTCACATTCGTGATGAGCACCACAAAATCAATAAGAATTAGGTGGTTTTGTTCAATTTACATTTTCATTGTTGAACAGTGTAATTAAGGCTTTACAATGCTCGATGAATCAAGTCGAAAATTGTTTGAAGTTAGAATCTCTCTTGCTATGTTTATAATATATGGACTAGCATCAGATTAAATGTAAAATATCGATGAGCGTATCGCATTTCTATTAGGTATAATATTGTTTACAAGATCGCGCTAGATGTGTATTTAACGTTTAGAAACTTTACACTTTACTTTAAAAGACTCATTTACCGAGCCGCCGCACAGTGAGGCCAAATCCCGAAAAGCTGGCCAAAATTCGAAAACTATACTCAATTTGAATAAAACTTTGTAAACCCGAGTTTTTAAGGTCTGAAGTCAAAATATCAAAAACCAAAATGACGCATCCAATATGACGGACTAAAAAATTTTAAAAGTTCAAAATTTTATTCAATTTGAATTAAACTTTGTAAACCGGTGTTTTTTTAGGTCGATGATCACGAATCTGAAGTCAAAATATCAAAAGAACAAAATGGGGAATCCAATATGACGAACTAAAAATTTGAAAAGTTCACCCTTTATTTCAATTTGAAAATTAGAATGTATCTAATAGTTTGAGGACATAAAGACTTATGTCATGAAAACAACTATGAAAATAACAGTACTCGCAACGTAAAATAATGAAATAAGTTAGTTTATATTGTTTTGATGACAATTTTTATTATTTGTGTTTCTTTGTTAGTTAATTATTTAGTAAACTACTTTGTATTTTAGTATGAAGTAAAACTTAATGTTCCTACTTCGAATAACAAACTTGTTGACTGTATATCTCGTTTTAGCCTATACTTGGTGCAAAAGCAGCCACGAAATGCTGATTGGCACTTTTTGGCAGCTATTTTTTGAATTATTCATTAGATACAGGCTAAATGCTCCATACAATTTCGTTTCGGAACTCCGCGGAATTTATAGTTTTTTTCGACATTTGAAAAAATATCGTAACTAATTTTTATAATTCATTGTTAATAAACCTTCATCAAAATGTCAATGTTCATATTTTAAAAATTATTTCCCATATGTATATCAATATTCTATATACTATCACCATGTTAATCCATTTCGAGGCATCAAAATCGATTAACATTAAACAACTTTAGACCCGTTTCAACAAACCGGTATTTCAGCGTCTTTTTTCAACTCAGACTTTACTCGCTCGACCGCCACTTTTTGAATGCTAGAGGTAGACAGGTATAAGAAAATTCCCTATTTCAATTGTAAAATCTGACACTTAAAGCTTCAGTGTATCCAATGGTATGCACAAAATTCCCTACATAGAGACCTTATTTTTTTTATATTTTAGCAAGCTTTTTGGGATTTGGCCCCACTGTTCGCCGTAGCTTAGTGGTAGAGCGTTGACATAGCATTCTGTAGGTCGTTGATCGATCCCAGCAGCCGACCATCCTGACTGAAGTTTTTCCAGAGTCTTTCCGAATCTTTTCTCCTCGCATATCCCAGTCGATGTCCAAAGGTCATAAATAACAATAAAAAATAAAGGATTTATATACTTAGGACATCGAAACTACTGAATTATTAACTTTCCTGTGTCCTGAATTATTAACTTTCAATAATTCCGTGGTGAATCGACTTGAAGATTCTATTACCGTAAATTAAAGTAACAGTATGGTGTATAAAAATTATGTGTGGAAATGCCGTCTGTAAATGTTTTATTTTATTTTTTTTCAGGCGAGAAAGGTCTCAAAACAGGTACAGATGATAACTTTTTAATGAAATTTCTGTGGGTAAACGGCTTAGACCCGAAACTGGCTTTCGAAAGGGTAAGATCATTTCTTTGACTAACTTATAACTACTCCCACAAGTTGTTCAGTTAGTTGGTTAGTTGTTTACATGTCCGAAAGTAAGAAGCATATAAGATAATATCGCGACATTTCATAGAACCAATTTTTTTATGCTTGATGTATTTGTTATATTCTTTCTACAAATTCCCATTTCTAGTCACCAATAGCAAAATTATTCTAAGAAAAAGGAAAGTAGTCTACGATAAAACAACTATATTTATGAATAAGTTAAAACCCAAACACTGTACATAAGAAGAAAGATGTTATACTGTTTCTACACTCAACTTTATGCTCATTCTCGGTGGTATTAATGTTAAAATGACATTAAGGTGATGTGAGTCCGATTGTACTTTGGAGAAACCTTTAAAAAAAGAGTAAAATATTAGGAAAAAAATCAACAATACCAGTATAATTTCACAATAAACTCGAAATTTTCACAACAAACTCGAAACAATTTTATTTTTCATGCACACAAATTAAAATGTATCAAACTTTGTTTCTCAGACAAGATATTGAATCCATAATATAAAACGTTAAGCAATAATATATTATATACATAATATAAAACATTCAATACATAATATAGAGAACTAAATACATAATATAAAATATTAAATCCATAATATTAAAGGCGACTAATACTAATACACACTCAGCACCTTCTTTCGCTTTTTAACCTAATAGTACTCAGACAAAATGTCCGTTCGCAATATCATTTCTACCTCTCAAAACTGAGATTATGTTTTATTCAGCAATCTCTTGTATACAAATAGTCATGATATTTACAATACTCTTCCTTTGCCACCAGATTCTTGCCTCAGTAGAAGTAAATTTCTAAGAAATTGTTATAAGAATTTGGAATGAAACACAACTGATCTAATTTTTTACTCTATAATTGTTGTTGTTGTTATACGTATTACATTGTTATAAAAACGGTGTAACATGGCGTGTAAAGATCGCGAAGACATGGTCTCTGAAATTACAAATACATCGGATCAATCTGTATAACAACACTCTGTCAATCAAGATGTCAATTTCCATCTGGTGTTACCAATACATGTTCTAAATCAAAGACACTTAAACATCCACTCCCAGTTCGAAACAACAATAAGAAGTGAATCAAACTTCGACTCCACTGTCAATGCTTATTGTAATGAGACCAACATTTAGTTTGTCGGTGGTCTATAAGCAAATAAAATGAAGGCTCTATTACGATCGTCTTCCAAATTCTCGATCTTTCTTTTGACATAATGTTTAATGAATTATGTTAATCGCCTGGAAATATTGAACTTTCCACCTATGAGATGTCTCACCAATGTAAAATAAGAACTAAGGATATTTTGATGCTCTTCTATCCATATTGTCTTTTGAATCACCTAAGTAAAGGTGAATCACCTTCATTCTCCTTAAGATGAGTATTATTACAAGAGTAATAAAAAGGTATTATCCTGGCCATGATTTGTCTACACCTCTAAAATATTGAATGATTTATAATTTTTCATTTAAATCTGAGAAATAGCGCAGCAATAACATTCGTACTATATTTATCCATACTATATTCAGGTCAATTCTTGCGTTTAAATACTGAAAAAAATTACGTTCGCAAAAAAAGGGTATTATTGGTCTTAAAATTGGGACAGAAGGATGATTCGACCACTTGTCTGGGAAGGATGGTTCGACCACTTAAAATAAAATATACATAGTGTGAAAACCTACATAATACGAAGGCTGATCAACAAAGACTGAGACTGTTTTTTTTACACACGTGTTTATTACTCAAACTCTATGTTCACATGATCTTTTTCAAAGTATTACTCTCCTGAGTGAATGCACTTTTTTATAACGTTCCTGCCATTCCTGGAACAAGTGATGCAGGCCATTTTTTGATATGTCCTTCAGAATCGCCTCACACTTCTTTACCACTGCTTCAGAGTTCTCAAAGTGAGTACCGCGGAGCTTTGCCTTCAGATATGGAAACAGAAAAAATCGCACGGAGCGAAAGGTGGATGTGGTACACAAGTGATGTTGAATCTAGCTAAATATTCCATGACTGGAAGTGCGACGTGAGGTCGTGGGTTGTCATGATGAAGTCTCCAACCATTTTGATGAAATTCAGGTCGCTTCTTCACAATGTGCTTCCTCAGTGTGGCCAAAACGGAAGTGTAGTATGCCCCTGTAACAGTAGTGTGAGGGAGAATTACATGCTGGTAAATCATTCCTCTACAATCAAAAAACGTGATTACCATTACCTTTCCTGCAGATGGAACAACTTTCGCCTTTTTTGGTGTGGGAGAACCTGGTGATTTCCATACCATGCTGGCTTGCTTTCCCTCTGGATCGTACTGATGTAACCAAGTTTCATCTCCAGTGATAATTGACTGAAGAAACTCATCTCATACCTCAGCAAAGGAACGCAGCACCTAACAGGGAAGTCTCAACTCGCACAACCCTCTGTTCCAGAGTCAACAGTCGTGGTACCCAACGGGCACAAACACGGGACATATGGAGGTGATCGTGTATTATTGAAAAAACACTACCATATGAAATTCGCAACACTTCACTTAGTTTACGTAATGCTATCATTCGATCCTCACGGACAATCACAGCAGCAGTATTGCTGTTTGTTTCTGTCACAGCAGAGGCCGAAACACCAGGTCCACCTTGCTTAACGCATGAAACTCGTTCTTCCTTGAATTCTTTGAACCACCGAAACACTGTTGCTCCAGGTAATGCACTTTCACCGAAAGCTTGCTTGAGCTTTTCGTATGTTTCAGAAGCTGTATGGTTCAAGCGAAAACAAAACTTTATTGCTCCATACTGTTCTTCTCGTGTAACCTCCATTTGTATGCATATACACAGCACGTTATGAGGCGAAATGGAAGCAGTGTCTAAAACACAGCGGATTACTCCCCCAACCTACCGATACGACAATGCTGCCACCTAGTGAGAGTATACATGAAACACAACTCTTTCAACTATCAAACGTGCCGGCATTACGATATTCTTGCGACTGTATGCTTCATTATTCTCAAGTCTGAACTATCTTACAATACACAAGAATATACATTATTTAGGCTTATGTTGAATTATATTGCTTCAACAGTCTCCACACTGCTGTAGCGAGTATGAATTCAAGATGATAAGCACAGAGTGCTACAGACGTGAAGCAGGATGGTAGATTGTTTTGGATGATGGATTCATTATTTATCAGTTGGCTCCTTCAAACGATGACGGAGAAATTTGGACACTTACGGCTTTATTTCACCATGGCTCCACCACATCCAGTCGCAGAAAGACAAGCAGAGAAATAAAAGGCAGAGTGAAGAGAAAGTCACTGATAAAAGTAAGAATGCGCATACAGTTAGTTCTTCAACCAATGACAAAGTAGTGAAAATAGAAGTAGAGGAAGAGAGAAGTATCACACGATATCTTGTAATTAAAGTTAAGAACGCAACAGAAAGTCCAAGTGGTTTGAAGGGGTTATTACCTTTCATTATTCGAAAGCAACTTGCTTGTGTTGCAGGCGAGCTTAAACATGTCAAAAAGCTTCGCAATGGCACCCTATTAGTGGAGACGTCTAATGATAAAGACAACTATTCTCCTGAAAATGAAGTTCCTAGGTGCATTTGAAGTTCTTGTTGAACCACACCATCAACTGAACTTTAGTCCGGCGTAATGTCTTATTGGGACTTCAAAGAAGTTCCTGAAGAGGAGATTAAGAACGAACTCGCCAGCCAAGGTGTAGTTAATGTTAAACGCCTTAAAACCAGAAAGAGCGGCGAACTCTAACCCACGGCGTCTCTAATTTTGACCTTTGCCATTCCACAGCTTCCTAAGGACGCAAGGATGCTTTCTATTGCTTGCCTGTCCGTCCTTATTTATTAAGTTCGCCCCGCTGTTTTAAATTTCAATACTATGGACACATCAGCACGTCTTTTAACGTGACCTCTGCAGTTTGTGTAATTTGCGGAACCAATAGCCATGATGCGGATTCTTGCACCTCACTGAAGCCCAAGTGTGTTAATTTCAAGTGCGAGCACACGGTCGCATGACTGTCCATTTTTTAAGGAAGGAAAACTAATTCGAGAGCTGATTGTGTTAGAGAAAATATCTGCTGATAATGCAAAACGTCGACAGAGAGTCTCAGCGTACCCTTCCATCTGGTGCGTTTTCACAAGTAGTAGCAAGACCACCAGTTAAAACTTCCTCGGTTGGCACCCAGACAGTTAATGTGTTAACACAGAGTCTCATGTACCTGTAGACCCTCCGAAGCCACCTAGAGACTCAGAGACTCCTCGCGATATGCCGACGCAAGTTGCGGGACAACAGACACCTCTGTGCAGAATTCAAGAACTCTACGGGCTAAGTCTATTTTAGTCCGAAAGTTTCAAAACTTGCACGAGCTTCGCCTCTCGCAACAAGCATTAAGCGGCTGACACATGTTTTGGCTGCTTAGCTAGCTCAGGCAGAGTCTTCACATACTATCTATCAACCAAGTTCATCTTTGACCTCAGACACGATTGAGGACAATCTGATGGATACAGATTGGAATCACGTGGAAAGTAAAGGGAAACCTGAATTTAAACCTAAACTTAGACGGTGATATTTTTCTTGATCTTCATTCTATGTTTTGCAGAGAATTTTTATGATCTCCGTTTATTTGATATGATTGTGCCCTTTAACTGTTAAGTTTTATGCTGTATTATTCTTTTATCTTGTGAAGGCTTATTTACAATCTTACTGTTTTTAACTTATGTTAAGACTCTCAACATCTTTCTTTGTATTAATCGTTTTACTGATTATTTACACCAGTAAGCTATTTCTGAACATCTTTTACATCTTCAGTTTTATATTATTTTAATTAATTAACAGCGAAGTCTTGTCGTGACAAAGTTAAGGGGTTTCCCCGTACTGTTACCTCCCATAACATTCATTTTACTTACTAACATTATTTATCAGTAGTTCACATCTCCACAAGTATAGAAAGAATAAGTAGTAGTAGTATCTTTTGTAGTACTCCATTAGTAGTAATCTTTGAATCAAATCCTGTCACAAAAAGATCCAAGACTGAAAAATGCCCCATCCCTCATTTTGCCCTTCCTTTCTCCAACTTGAAATGAATACAGAAATTTGAATTTTAAATTAATGTTAGGTGCTATTACAAAATCTAATTTTTGAACCTTCTTGTTCATATGAAAGAATTAAGATTTTAAATGTTAATTGCGTTTGCAGAGAAAATCTAGTGTGCAAAGTGTACTTAAAAATGTATCGCTGATCTGATTTTGAACCGAACCTATATCCTCTTCACGGCATATATTACATATTCGCGGCAGACAGTCTCGTTGCTGGTAATTTAGTCGCACGACAAGAGAAAGCCTCGATTCGAATCCCGCCCAATATTTCACCTTTTCTCTGTGAACATTTCAAGTAGAATCTTTAGTACTTAGCTAATATATAAATCCAATATTGTAACTTCCAGATAGTAAAGTACTACAAAACAAGGAAGGAGCGAAGCCGAAATTTCTGCCATGAATCTCCAATGAAGTACAAACATCTGTTCCCGCTCAATCTTTTTAGAATTCTGAAAAACAGAGATAAAGACGGAAGACTCATTGCAGTTTGCTACGAAGGTAAGAAATATAAGGATTCTACTAGTCACATTTAACATTCTATCTCCTTCATGTCGGTAATACTGTAAAAGTATGATTTCTATATTCTTTATAAGTTCAATATCATATGTATTTTAATAGAATAATTACGTGAATAAACAACATTCATTCAATGATTAGAAAATATAAAGCCAGATCGATATGTAATGTCTGTTTCCAAATAAGAGGCCTAGTATTAGAGAAAGATATGAAAGTTTTGGTTCACATGCAATTCAAAATAATATCTCTATGTGCTGATCACTCGCTGTTTGCACTTTTATTTTCAATGCACTTTTCACATCGTTTGGACATTCTAAACACGAAGCTAAGTTTTCAGTGTAGACGTTTTGGTGAAGTGTCTTACCCTCTTCATATGTACAAACAGCAGAACAATTGAAATGGGCAAGTAGGGTACAGACTCTTTGTTGATTAAGGTATGATTATCCATGGTCTGTGTGAGATGGGCAAGGGGACGAATGACATTATCGTGGTATATTATCATCTTTGAGTAGTGTCTTTTGTTTTTCAGTGCCTTGTTCAGTTTCTCTAATGTCTTCCGATGGTTTCCCTTGTTTCTTTCGAAACATCTATTAGTAGGTCCACCCCATTTCGGTCGCAAATACAGTCACCTTGATATTGGCTGGTTACCTAAAATGGCTTGTATTTTTTCTTCCATTTTGTACCTACTTTTCTTCTTTCTTTTGGCACTGGAGGAGGTTTGCGATGCTATTCAACTCACTGTTCTTTAGCGTAGGAATTATAGGGGTATGCTTAAGATCTTTAATCGCTCCTAAGATATGTGATCTTTCTAGTAAGGAACTTTTTTGTGTAGCCACAAATTCTGTAGCTATATTGTCAGGAGGAATTAGATTATATAACGCTGCTTTAAATGAACTTCTTGTTGATTGACCTATATTGCTCAATTACTGCAAAATAATAAAAAATAAAATGTGATGTTTGTGCTTAAAAGACATTGCGCCAGTTTGATTTCAAATGAGTACACACCAGACGTTATTAACCAGCAGGCGTGGTATTAATTCGCCTTTGTATCTTATATTAACTAAGATTTATATTAAAATTTATTTCTGATGTGTGAACTAGTATGGGAAATGGATGCTATATATATTCGCATAGGTTTTTGCTTCTCCTAATCTAAATTTATCTCCGTAGCTGATGAGTAGAGTCCACCTGCCCGCAAGCAAATGTATGGGCCAAGAAAACGATCACGGACTCTATTTTTATACACATAAGATTATATGCCACCAATGTATATTGGTTATTGGAGTAATAAAAATTCAAATTCAAATTCAAATTATGCCGGAAAAAAAACTATAGAATCAAGTATTGTACGTACAAACTAGTATATTAAAGGATTTTAATGGAAAAATTCATTACATGACATTGAGAAAAAGGTTTTATAATAATACATGTTTTATTCCTAGAATTGTAGATATGAGGAAAATACATATTTTATTCCTTGAATTGTAGATATGAGGAAGGTAAAAATCTTGCCTGATTACAACCTTGATATTAATATATTTTAGTGTTACGCACGTATACTACATTTTTTTTAAATATTTTACAAGTTTTGTAAAAAAAAAATAGTAATTTTAATCTTTTTCTTCAGAGTGTCTTTTTTCTCACACCATCATATTTTTTAAAAAAAATTACATCAGTTCAGCACTATCTCGTGTTGAAAAAGGCGAATAGTTTGTGTATTGTACATATAAATTAGATAGCACAAAGTAAAAATTCACGATATAAATGACCTGTTATAGAGTATGTTTTTCTGCCGCGCAATGTACTGTTGATTTTGAAGTAGGATAATGTCTTAAATGTTGTTTTATTTTATGTTCACATGGAGAAATTTCACTATTCTTTCCTGAAAATTTTCATAAACCTCTGGTAACTTTGTGTTAACGGAATTTGCGCAAGTTTCATTGGTGTGCCATACAGTATGTATCTTCTTGACGTCAAATATATCCTTAGATTTTCTTGAAAAAGACATGCTTCTAACTGGAATTTAATCATGAGGTAGTTTACAAACAAAGAAAAGAATCACAATATATTGAGAATTTTGTATAACATTTCTTCAAAATGTTTGATTCAGAAAATAAAAAGTTTATTTCATTTGTGTAAGAAATAAGGGAAACGCACCAGTAATGGACACTTTAAGAACACCTTTCACCGTTATATTTTTTTAATTCAATTAAAGTTTTAAATGTATTGATCAAATGAGAATGTTACACGTTCTCCATGCTTTCTTCTAGTGACTTCACCCCATTACTTTCATTAATATACACTATTTCAGAGAAAATAACGTTTTATGTCTGACATTGTTTTTGTACCAGTGATGGACACGGAAAAAAGTGGATATTCCAGTAATGGACATACTGTATAACTCAAAATAATTTAAACAATCATTGCTGATGTTTCGAATATAAGTAGTAAACACGATTGTATGTTTAATGCTGTTCTTCGATTATCTGATTGCTTCATGGAATTCAAGTCAGTGATCATTCCGAAGGTCCTGGGTTCGGAAACAGCTATCCTTCATCCTTCATGAGGTTTTAACGTTTTCCCCCTCAATCATAACAGGCAAATGCCCTAATGGCACCTAGTCTTGTCTGACTCCTTTCCGCTTCCTTTCCCCTACCCTATCCCGGCCTGAGCCATAGATTCTTTGTGGACATAAAAATGAAAATTCTAACTTGCCATGAATAGTGTCCAATATTAAAATAAATCATTTCATTAACGGGAATCCCCTCGTCCATCATTGAGAAATGGGACCAAAAAATTTACTGACAAAATTATGGTCATGAAGAGTAAATAATCTTTCCCGAGTAGAAATAAAACAACAGAATTATGATTTCGCCCTCGGAGTCGCGGAGAGTTTAGCGTGCTCATTTTTTGCGCGCGTGTTCATGACTTCAATTTTCCCTGTGAGCTGTTGAGCGGAGTTGTTCAGAGCCAACTTTACCAAAAGTGTAAGTCAAGTCCTTAGAAGCTCATTAGCTCGCTTAGGACGTTAACAATAATTCAATCAACCAAAGATTTTGATTTCAACTCAGTAGTGAATAGTGAGTGTCTATAACTGGACAAAAACTGACTTTGTATAACAGATCCAAGCTATAATTCGTTTGGTCATTTAAATACTCGACACCGAGACATTTCATAATGGATAATAGTGCAGAACAACAAAAGTAATCGATATTGTAATTTCATGAATAGAAAACGAAAGCTCTCGCCTTAATCACTTGCTTAACAGAATGCATGGAAGAGTAGGTGCAAACATGGACTTAACTTCAACATCATGTCAGAAATTGACGAGGGAATAATATTCAGTAGCATCAGAACATACTATATTAAATTTTCCTATGTAGGTGAAATGATTACCTCCCTTAGGAAAATCGTATTTTACAACTTTTCTCTTCAAGTGTCCATTACTGGTACACTGTCCATTACTGGTGCGTTTACCTTATTACGTAAATTTGCAAATACTATACTCTTTGCATAGCTTCATAAAGTTGTCTATTTACTCCGTTGATGTGTCCAAAGATAATGAAGAATTGTGGGCCGAAAATTATCGTTAAAGATTGATGAGGTAATTGTTGATATTCCCATCTCGCAACTGGAAGGAAGGCATTAATTCCACAAACCCAAGCAAGTCAAACTTAAAGTTTACCTATTTTTCTCAATTATAATAGTTGTGGTCTGTTGAAACAAGTTTACTCAATTTCTCTTTCTCATACCCAGGGTTAGGACTTTTAGGTGCAATTTTCATAGGGAAAAAAGGAAGGGAAAAGGTGCTAAATTAATACCAAAAAAATCCCTTTCGGTAGGCCTACAGGCTGAGGTAGATTTCGAAGTTTCGCTGGAAGCCGGGGCTCACCCCCCAACTTCAGTGGTTTTGAGAGGATGCGCCTCCTTTATCTTAACCAAAATCTCCCTGCAGCACTACACCACCACGGAGTACATCTTCACCCTCCCACGGTTGGCTGCGCCCCCAAAGGGAAGATTTGCCCCATTTATTGTAACCTACTCTTGGTCATACACCTTCATTGAAAATTTCGTTTCTCTACCTTCAATGATTTGGAAATTGGGTTTTTGGGGTGGCCATTTTGGATCCAAGTTGACGACTTTTTGAAAGTTTTCTTATTTTGTCGTGACCTACTTGTGATAGTACAACTTCAAGTAAAATTTCATTTATCCAGCTCAAACGGTGTGCAAAATGGGATTTTGGGCGGTCATTTTGGATCCAAGATGGCGACTTTTCCCAAATGTTGTGATATTTCCCTAAGCTACTCGTCATAATGCACCTTTATGCCAATTTTCGTATCTCTAGCTCAAACGATGTGGAAAATGGATTTTTAGGTCCGCCATTTTGGATCCAAGATGGCGTCTTTGAACTCATTAGGTAACATTTTCATAATCAAAAAGTGATGTTGTACCCTTATGCCAAATTTGATTTCAATAGCCCCAGCGGTTTAGGCTGTGTATTCTATACAACAATGGGTTCGGTGGCCATTTTGGATCCAAGATGTCGACCGATTTTGCTCATTAACGAACTTAACCGAGCTATTAAGCCTAGAAACAACATATTTTCTTCGAAATCTACCTAAAAGGGGACGAAAAAGTTTGGCCTGGTATATTTATTTGAAAATTACAGAATAGGTTATTAGTACAAATTATGGGTACATAGGTAATTGTATTCTGCAGGTTACTTATCAGTATCATTCACCAGAGGAGGGAAAAAATAAGCTGTCGTACTTCACAATATTAAACATATCTAAGTTTTAAAAGTAAGTTTATTTCTATCTGGAGATAAGACGTTGATTTTTTTTTAAATGTATATGTACTTCAGGCTTGGGCTGATTTAAGGTGGTGAAAAAGATGTTGGAAGGTAATTGGCAAACGCCTAGTTCATAGGTACCATCGCAGCATTTGTCTGTTGTGATTGAGGAAAGAAATCTGGAAATCCCTGTCAGGGTGGGCTTCCGCTGAGATTGTTCCGAGGACCTTCAGATTACTAAGCCATCTTATAGAGTGGAATTCCCGCTGTGTTAAAGCTGCACATGATTCAACGCTAAATTCCTTTTCAATTTTGAATCTTCAAAGAACACTACTCAAAGGCATTTCGTAATAGAGGCTGTCGGGATTGTTTGAAGAGTCTTGTTCTTTTAATCCTTCAAGCTAGAAATATGTTGTTGTATGCAGTCTCGCTGGTGTTTTTCATAATTCGTGCACTCGGCTCACGACTGACGTAAAATACATTAAATTCGTTACCACCAATTGTTGTTTTATAAATTTATCAAATTGGACTAACCTATTTGAGTAAGTGCCAGCTAATAGAATGTATCATTGTTACAGGCGTGCTTTGCATTTTGCATTCAATCCTGTGTTCACTAGCATGATACGTAATACAAATTGCAATCCACATGAAATTTAAAAGTAAATTAAATGATAAAATATTGAAAAGTAGCAGTAAAAGAGGAGAAAAGCAGATTATGGGCAGAGTGGAGAGAAAAAGGGATAAAGGTCAAAACAAGGGAGAAAAGGTGCTGAAAAATTAACTGCATTTTCAACTGGAGTCAACATTTAACAGACTGGTTTCTTTCAATGTTCATACCTGTCAGACAATTTAAAATGATAGACAAATTCGTGAAGATGAACACAGGTAATCTATGACAAACTACTCATAAAATGTATCTAAATAATTGAATTTATCTACAAAGTTATTGCAATGTTTATGATTGAATTGTAAGTAAGGTCTTAAAGTAGCTGGTGAGCTTCTAAGGACGAGAACTACAGTTTGATATGGGTACGTATACGTGAAATGATGGTTAAATGTGTGAATTAGGAATTTTTTACTTATTAATTAAATATTAAGTGGAAATTATTTACAATGTTGTTTTGAAATAAATTAATCTGAATTTCTATTTAATAAGCTGTTACTATTGTTTATAATTTGGAATTGAATTTTGAATATTACTATGTTGAGCATTTTTCATTGTTATGAGACAACTGAATTGTATTCGAAACGTCAGTTGTATTGTTTATAGACAACTGATTTATTGATAGGTTTTAGCAATTGTATTTACATGCGAATTCATAGGAGAAAATAATATTAATTTATTGAAAAGAATAATTATAATGGATTGTTGTTCAAAAGAAATATTGCAATGTTTAATTGGGTTTAAAGAACGATTTAATTTGGAATAAGCAGAATATTTGGTTGATTCAGTAAGTTGGAGAAATTAATGTTGAAAGTGACAGTGTCACGAAGATTTAGGTTTTCAAGGAATGTAAAGAATGATGTTTGGTTTTCTTTGTAGCTTACAATATTGATTGAATAAATGTATTGTCTTTTCACCTCCGGACTAAAATAAATCATTTATTTAACGCTTTCGCGTTTAGTTACGTGAGAGAGGGGTGCAGTGCCTTTGTGGCTCTATTATCTTCTCTCATAGTACACTGATCTTGATTGGGGCTTGTACGAAAGTTGTGAGAGTAGTCTCAACTGCTACCGCAAGAGGGAGAGTTAGTCGACAAGCAGATTTGGAGCAGTTGAAGCAACTTGTCCTCGAGATTAGTTATGCGTATGGATCATCATTGTCTGAAAGAGAAGCTTTCTTATCCTGAAAGAATCCAATGTTAGATGCACGAACCGAAATCCCTGAGATGTTTACAAGAAGTCTTATGTTCTGAGCTAGCTGGTGGTATTAATAAGAGTATTCGACGACGACATTTTGTAAAGTTATTATATATTATATTCAAATCTACGATTATCAGTCCTTTTATTTTCATGGTTTTTTTTGTAAAGTCGAATGCGAATCAATCAGTTCAATGGATCCGGCGGGAATGGAACCCGCGACCACCCCGTGGGTACTGTTTCTGAGTTTGCTACAGCTTCTATTGCACTTTACTTGTGGGTAGCAGTCAGTTTGATAAACGTGAAAACCCGTGGGTCATACAAAATAAAACAAAGGTGTCGCAAGATGAATCCATTAAAACCCATTAAAAAGAATTGAATCCAATTAGTCGGAATTCCACATTAAATTTCAGGCTAGTAATCCGATGTATTTCACATTGAATAGCAAGCTAGTAATAAAGTTTATCCTAATAGAACTCTGTATATAGAATAGTTTGTATTTATTGTATTTTTATGTGGCCCTTGCAGGTAATTTCGATCCATCTAAACATACGTTTGAAGAACTGACGTTGATGGACGATATAACAGCTACATTATTTCTTGAAGACGAACAAACAGTGAAAGCTCGTGGAGGAGTCTTGATTCTGACTGGAACGGGGTTCAAGTGGCAGGTGATGCGATGGATTACGCCCAGTAATATTATTCTGTTTGCAAAAAAATTTGAAGTAAGTTGGAATTGTAATGAATAATACACAACACTTTTTAAGTACATATGAAGATAATTTCTAAATAAATTATCAGACAGAGTTCAGTAAACAAAAATGTCTTCAGTACTGAAATATGTGAAAGAATGTTTAATTGTGACTTTTTCCAGAAATGACCTAATGAGAATCTCACAGGCTTATCTTAAGAGTCTGCGCAAAACTTACCCCATATTTTTTCGATTTTTGAAAATTAAGGAAAATTGAAACACATTCTAACAATTTTATAAAGTAGACGACAAGTTGAAACGATCAGTGTTGGAAAGGGTTGTGTGTTCCTGGCGTACAACAAAAAAGTCCATCGTGTTATTAGCGAACAAGTAGGGGTGTCCAAAATGAGAATATAACATGTTTCTTAAAGTGGCTATAGGGAAACGTTGACCGGAAATAGCTTGAAGAGAAATCAGGATTGAATTTACAAGACAGATAAAATATTTTTGTTACCTAAACTAAGCAACAATTGCTTAGATACAACTATGTAAGAAACTTTGATGTGTCAGTAAATTGTGGATGAACAAAATCATCAGCAAAAAACGTTTGTTACCTTCTGACACATCAGTGAAAGTTATTTTTAATTTTGAAGGTCTAAATGCAATATTTAAATAAGGGCTTGTTCGGATATTAAGTCATCATCCAGAGGTGAAGAAGTCAAAGTTTTTCTTATTTTTCCTGGGTGTCTATGTATTAGAGACAAGCTATCTGCTTGATTCACTTACGATATGGAGAAGGGGGTCAAAAATGACTAAAAATATGCTTACGAAATACTTGAATGACCTCTTATAAGTTCAGAAATATATTTCCTTCAGATAATGCAAGTTGAATTTTAATTGAATTTTATGTATGGCATTTAGGCATCTAAGGCTTAGGCCAGGATAGGGGAGGGGATAGGATTTGGGAAGGTCTTGGCCAGGACCTATGTTCATGGTACCATCCCGACATTTGGCTGGTGTGACTGAGGAAAAACCCTGGGAAAACCTCAATCAGGATGGTCAGATAATGCAAGTAAGTTAATTACCTTCACTTCCTTTTTCCCCACTGTAGACTAATAAATGTGTATTAGTATTTTACTAGAGGAAAAGTGGTTAGCAAATAATGATTGAAACGAAAGTTTAAATTTTGATATTGACGGCAGACTTCGGAAAAGCACTGGAAAGGCTCGCCTGCTGTTGGTCATATTTTCTAAGATTTTTTTTCAGGGTTATCCATGTACTTTGGTCATAGCCTTATAAATGTTCAGAGGATTACGCGCAACAGTACCGCAGTCAACACAGTAAGGCAACCCAACAACTCCTTGTTCGTAGGAAAACTTGCTCTCGTTGAAACGTCTCTACACGCACAGGCTTGATACCATCACACGGGTAACAGTCAGAGTCTTCCCATTGAACTGCTGTAGTAGTGCCCCACCCCTGTTTACGCCACACATGATACAATAAAAGTACATATCATAACATAAATATGTTTTATTATCCAATACGAGTAAACTACCTGCTCCACACTGTAAATAATTTTGACTGTTAATAACTTGAAAATTACTGAATACACGTTAAAACTAATTTCTCCATTGCATTTGTGAGTCTCTTCTGGTTGTTACGTCACATGACCCTCTTCTTATTGTAAAACAAACTGACCGGAATCCAATAAGGTGGATTTCAAGATGGCGGAAATGTTGCTGTTATGGCCACACAATAAGATTAATGTTTTGAAATTAGCATCTTAGTTTGAGAAGTAACAGAGTATCTTTTGATTGTAGGATTATCTTTGCGGCGAACTTTGTCCTTGGTTCAGTGTACTAATAGGGTACGGTTTACCAGCTGAAGTTTACTTTGTAGTTTCAGTATAATTTACAATGACAATTAATTAGTGTCAATCTAATCTGTTTGTTCACTTGTGCGTACTTCCTTTGTCAAATGGTCTTGATTATGAGATCTTTCAGATTATTCATTATAGTTGAATGTTGAGAGCACTAGCGTAACTAACGGGCTTCGGTTGAAGGGGGCCTACTTACGAAGCTTAGCTTCGAAGTTCAGTAGCTTGTGGGGGCCATTCTTGTTTGTTGCGGGGAGATCCACACTCCCTTAGTTACACTACTGGTTGAGAGATATATTAACTACTTTTACCTAAGGTAAGTCCGCTAAATATGGTCATGTTGACCAAAAGGCCAACTAATGGTTTCTATAAGTTACCCCAATGATTCCATTTCAGGTCAACAAATTTGGGGAATGACGTTCGTGGACCAGCACTTTCCTCGATGGGGATTGGGTTGGTTAATACCCAAGGTCGTTTATTGCCTAGGTACTAGAACGATGTTCGTCTGTTCGAAAACTGAAGGAAAACTTTAAAAATGTCAATCAGTATGTACAGCAGCAAGTCTCAAACCTTGCTTGCCTCCCCGGTGGTGATCTGAAGTCAACGGTGACCGTAAATACAAAAGCTTCAAACGTTGAATCTTTGCATTGATCCAAATATCTCAAGATTTTTTTTGCGCAACGTGATTTGATAGTGTTTTTTACAATTTGTTTTCAGAAAATTAGTTTCATAATTCTCCTTTGTAGAAATAATGTTCTCAATTCTCTTAGTTCCTTAATAAGGTTTTGTAGATCAGCGAGTAAATATTTCGTGCTTTATTTTTACATATTTTCTTCAGTATTTTATTTAAAAGTAATCACGTTATGTTTTCTTTCGATGTAATTTATTTATGTCCTTTAGGTACCTTCGTGGCTCACCTTGATCATTTTTATAGTGCAAATAAGAGTTTGAGAGTGTATAAAAATAAGTTTAAAGGGTTATGAAAGATAAATAGATGTACTGTTTTCTGCTTTGTTTCAGATCCTACCATTACATGAACAGTGTAGTCATTTTGTTAACATTCCATGGCTCCTACGAGCTCCAATTGCTATTGGTTATGCTTTAATAAGCGCCTGTGGAATAGCAAGTAACGTAAGTACAATATTAAATGTCCTAGTGTTGGTACGACTGTTTTAATATGTATTCATTACTTACTGCAAGTACTTCTTTCAAAACTCATTTTCATACATTATTACAGCAAACTGCATTATTCACGAGCGTTTTTTTAAGTTTCTTACTATTTATTGCTTGCATGATATTTAGTTGTAGTAGGTTTGGTTTAGTAAGTCATTAGATTAATTAAGTCATCAGGTTAGATTAGCTCAAACGATGTGGTACTGTATTCGGTATAACGGCTGGAACTTCACATACCCAAGTATGATACCGGTAATTCGTAATTTGATTTTCCAAAAGACTACGAGAAGAAGGCATTCAACAAATACATGGTAGCTTCTTGAAAACATGATGTTTCCGTTACTGAGTAAAATACATTCCAAATGCTGAAAATAACGTATTCAGACACAATTAACATTACACATACATTTATGCATTTGTATTCACTGTATATACAATATTACTTTCCCCGTCTATACCAATCAAGTACAAGGTGAAACGTGACGATTCTAGATCGCTGGCCAGCATATTCTTAAACAGTAGGAATATAATAATGGACTTTGATATTTGACTGAAGGGTAGGGTAGATTAGTTCATATTAATATGTGATAAATTCACTAGGGATTACATTTTTGAAATATTGTTTTCATGAATTCGCCGAGATGGATCAGTATTCTAGAAGCGTCCCAGCCTAAACAGTATGAATAATTTAGTCTTCAGCAAATAAAGACAACGAAAACCTGTTTTAGTATCTCAGTTTTGTAAGTTCACGACGTCTATCTTGACAAACAAATTATCTCACCCAAAGTTTTTAAATAGAAAGCCTGTTCTATGATATATCTATTTGTACGCACATGCTAGCAGAAGAAAAAACCGTTGTTCTTACATAGGCGAAGATAATGTCTGAACAGAGTGAGATGGGTTTGGCAACTCTTGTTCAATATATTTTTCGACTACGATTGAAATTTGCTAACCGACATGGATTGCACAATTATTTTCCCAGATATTTTTTTTCTTTTTTTTTTTCATGCGAATAATCACCTCTCGAAGGTTGTATTATTTCAGGGACGCACTGTATTTATACATTCAGTGACTGGCATACATACATTACTCATCGGAAAGACCTAACTACCAATTATGGTGGGTACTCAATTCTCCATCATTACAACACTAAATTTGATACGAATCCTGCAATTGAGCAGAGGAAGATTGCATATTATGGTATTGTTTCCACTTGCACACTAAAGTTAACAGTCGCATACCAATACTAAATCTGCACCGATAAACACCAGAGGGGAGGAAGTCTGCTCCTGATCCCAAACCTCTGGTCATTGTAATTAGCCTTACAAACAAAGAAATCAGGCAAGATATGTGTAACTGAATATCGTAGAAGGATATAGGCCAAAAATATATAGTTACGTTTCAGTGGCATAGACAGAGAGGGGTATGGGGGCGCGATCCCCTTCAATGGAAAATTCTTTATTTTCTGTAGCATTATTTGAACAATTTATATATTTAAAAAAAACTTTCGATTTGTTTCCGAATTGATTTAATTTATCTATCAGTGACGAATACAGAGAGGGGGCATGGGGAAACGCGCCTCCTCGAGGATAAATGCCGTGCTTTATAGCATTATTTCAACATTTTTTTCGATCCAACCTATTTTATCTACAAATTTTCATTTTTTGGGATAATGGTGTCAAATTTAATGGTAAAAATAGGCAGTATGAGGTCAAATATGATAAATTTATAGTCAACATTCAGGTAGCGGGAAAATATTTCTGGTCTATTCCACCTACGTCCCTGCTTATGAAAGTCCTGGATCTGCCACTGTTGTGTTTCTACAATAGAGATTGATAAAAATAATATTCTAATTTACATTAACTGAATGTAGAATTTGTACTAGAATATCTATAGCTAAATACATTAAATTTGTTCTTATTTGTAAATGAATTGTTACACACAAGGCTCGAAATTAGCGGTGGTCGACTGACCTAAGACCAGTAAAAATTTCCATGCACCAGTACTAAAATTGTCAGTGGTCCTGTGGGCCAGTGCTTTCTAAATTTCCAATATATTAATAAACATACATGTAGGCTATATTTAACGTTTTACCGAAGCTCTTTCTTTCTGTTTTCAAAGACAAAAATCGTGAAATCGCAGAAGCTTAGGAACTAACATATCAGCTGGTCAATAACACCTTTGCCGCAAGTGCCGGAGACAGGAAACATAACTCATAAGCAACGCGGATACGCTGTCTTATTACTAAAGCTAAGATTTGCCCTATTTTGCCTATTTGTTCCTGTGAATTGAATTGTAGGCTTTTAATGGATATGTTCTGATCATGCGAGATACATACGAATTACCAAGTTTTATAGCGCCTATAAATGCCTATTTTGGGTTTAAGCGCCTATTTAAAATAAGGGCCTATTTTGTGCTTATTTTAAGATTTTTTTTTTCAAAGTTCTTAAAAATGCGCAAGTCTGCAAGTTTTCAGCGGTTAGCAACAATTCAAGAACGACGGTTTGCTTTCTTTGAGGGAAAATTTCCAGTGACCGGATTGCTATTCTGGGATGACTTTGTTTATGTTTCCTCAGGCGAGAATAGGTCTGGACGCAGGGTGAAAGTATTTTTTTTTATTCACGAGTGCCGGAGATCTATAAAGATAATGTGATCCTATAAATTCAACACGTGCATTTTTCAAGACAACAAACTAGTTTCTTCAGAATTGACAACTGCGTTGCATATCTTCGCTGAATGCCAAAAATTGACCGAGGAGGTAAGATTACCTTAGAAGGTTTTTGAAGGGGCAAGGGAGTGACGGATCTGTATAGATATTGCAACGAGTAAATGAATCGTTCTTCAGTATGAGATAGAAAGAGAGAAACAGATTTGTCAAAATAGAAAACGTCTTCTGATTATCAAAAGCAAGGAAGGATGGAGAAACATGATTTTAAAAGAATTATTTAATGATACCAGTCAGTTTTATTTCAAGAGTGAGCGATTTCACCAAGCAGACTAGTGAACGTTAGTCGCTGGAAAGGAGACGTAAGGATGCCGAAAGAAAAACGTACTCGATGTGCCTTGTTCAGACAAGGTTATATTTTGTCAGCTTTGTGCAAAAGAGGTACATGCTTTGCTATTTTTATTTCTTACGTTTTATACCCATAAAGGTTCACACACGTTTCAGCGTATGCCACGACCCAATTGTACATTGTTAGGTATATTTATATATTTTTATGAATTTTAATTTTATTTATGGCCTTTAAGCGTTTAAGGCTCAGGCCGGGATAGGAGAGGGGAAAGGGGTTGGGAAGGTGTCGGCCAGGGCCTATGTTGAAGGTGCCATTCCAGGATTTGCCTGGTATGACTGAGGGAAAAACCCTGAGAAAACCTCATCAGGATGGCCGGCCGCTGGGATCGAACTCATTTATTTTTCTGGCAGAGAACAAGAACAAATGATTTGATATTCAGGGTCATAGACTAGATATATACTTGGAACATGATTAAAGGCTTGTAGGATACGAATACACAAAACAGTGTTTCTTTCAGAGGTGTTCCCGGAGGGTATTATTACCCCTACACACTGAATCACTCCAATTTAAAAACAACAAATATTGGAACAACAAAGGTTCGTTCATTGTTCTACTAGAATTACAACCTGCATAAAGCGAACAAGAAACTTTGTAAATTTACAATTGCAAAGCTTTAGCCTATGTCCCTCACCATAATTAAAGTTTCCCTTGAGGTATTGTACGTATTCAAGTCGACCAGGCAGCCGTGTTGTCTGAAATGGTAGGCCTGCGACTCGAAGGTCGCGGGTTCGAATCCCGTCAGTGGCATTGATGTTTGTGTAAATTAACTAACAAGGGTCGAATTTTAGAGTTAATAGAATGCTCCATACAAAATAAAGTTTATGCATCTATTCAAGTTTTTTTTTTTAACTGCTACATTTTGCAACGGTGACTAGTGATTCTGCAGAAAACAAAAGCCTCAGTTTGCGGGATCATAGTGGACGTAATGCTTTTTCGAAAGAACAGGACTTGTAAAACGGGACTTATTCGACAAATATCCACTGTACCTTTGTATATGTATATACGAGACATATATAGACCACCCCGCTGGTCTAGTGGTTACCGTCGCTGATATCTGATCGTGGGGTCCCGAGTTCCATTCCCGGATCTGCCAAGGAATATTTCCCAAAGCGAGAGGGTCTGGAACGGTTCCCACCCAGTATCATGATGGAGTTGGTGAGCTGTGTGAATACAAGACAGTGACGATCACAGTTGAGAGCTCCGGCTCTCCTCTCCCAATACGTCTGGTCAGTGTGGAAGCAGTAGACCATCTCCTCCCTCCGGGAGAGGCCTCATCCAGTAGTGGATTGAATATGACTGTGAATTATATATATATATATACATACTTCTTTATGCGTATTTTAGGAAAATTTAATATTGATACGTCTA
>JAGDQP010029990.1:0-22944 GCA_022664845.1 Lepisma saccharinum | reverse complement strand
ACGTACAATTTCAATACATAAAAGTAGAATTGAATATAGTTTACTAACAATACTGCAAGTTGTGAATTAATAGTAATATTTATAATATAAACAAACTATTTTGTTTACTTGTTTAATGCGATTGCTGGTGTTGTTTTGTGGTCAATTTTTTTAAACTGGCTTCAGACGATTTTCAGGCGCAAATTTGGTTCTATATGAAGTCTGTTTCAGTACGTATTTTTCATATAAAACAGTGTGCAAAAAATGTTGACTTGCACAAGTAAGTAGTCGCGATAGGCATATATTGCCTTCATGAGGATACAAAGACCGCGCTTGTAACCAAAGGTCCAGTAAACAAATTGGGAAACCTCTTCAAAGACGAATCACAGGACAACTCAGTAAGCTGGTCTTCATTTGTTAATAGCGCATTTTCGTTGTTTAGAAACTGGATTAGATACGTTTAGTCTTGACTCTTTTCTTCGGAAGTTTTAATTTTTAATCTGAGTGGCGTGATACTTCTAAAAAAAAAATTTTTCAAATCGTAGCAAGGGATTTTGGCAGTCTATTATAAATTACATCAGTGTTGTCTAGTGTTTCGACATATTGGCTTGCACTTGACTGATCACTGAAAGCATGGGCCTCTTTATTTACTGTAATAATCGTTATTATAAAATAATGTTGCTATCCTAACAGTAGAAGTTGATTAAATCTATTAATTTTTATTAACATACTTTGAAATTTAGGGTGCGTTTAATTTGTTGCTCCGCCAGTGGCCTGCCCTGTGTGTAATTTAACAGAATATTCCTTGGCGAGCCAAAACAAAAAACAATATAGCGGATTTCTGTTTGAATCAGCGTTGCCGACCAACTGAATAAAAAATACTCGTAGAAATTGTGACTGTTGATTACCTTCTTCGTTGATGATGACTGAACGTGGTTGATTTTATATTTTGTATGACTACCAACATACTAGAATTGTGAGTACTTGATGAAATAGAGGTGAAATGTAGATAACCTTCTCCAAAACGGTTTCGTGACATTAACAGTTTCCGATTTGTACAATTTCCAGAGAGGGGGAAAATTTTCTCAGAATGTAGGGAACCGTATTTTCTGTCCGTTCATATTAACCAAATTGTCGTTGTTAGTTGTTTTTTTTTGATAAGCTATATTTATAGCCTGTATTTTCAGAAAACATTGTTATCAACTTGAGCCATCTCCTGAACTGTAACCATACTAACACAACACAAAACAAGTTAATGATTCGTACATCTTGTCAGTTATTTTTGTGAAGGCCTATTTACATCCTTCACGTTTTTACCTTTTCTGCTAAAGACCATCTACATCTTTAGTTTTGATTACGATTTTATTTTTCTGAAGAGCTCAGATCTTCATCTTTTATATGGTTTTATCATTTTATTTAACAGCTATTTTTAGACGTGACAAAGATAAGGGGCTTCCCCCGTATCGGGACGGGCGTAAGCCATAGTGCTGTTACCGCCCATACAATTCATTTTATCTTATCGTACATCTTGTCAGTGTGAACCGTCACCGTGACGTATTAAGTATTCTACACACTTTTTCCCTATACCTATTAAATAATTATTATTTTTAATTAACAGAAAATTTCAGTTGTTCTATAGCAACCCATATACAAACAAGGTATACGTTGTATACTTCAAGTTATCATACAACCCAATAATTATAGTGTGGTTGGCAACAGCTGATTCTCGCCAGCTTCTGCTTCCAGCCAAAATCGAGGTGCATGTCCTACTTCTAGTCAGCCCACAGTCAGACTGTGGCGCGGCCTGTTAGCTGCTAATTAAACACAGTTGCCCACGGCCAGGCTCTTAATTAAACGCACCCTTAATGTCGTGTTTAAACTTAGTTTTCATCGATGAATTTAATTCTGTATGTTCCGTTGGACGGGACCGCATTGCGTTATCTTATTTTAGAAAAATAAGTTGTATTCGCAGATTTACGTTGCTTTATGTAACCACGCTTACCCTATATACATTTTCCTTGACCAATAAACTAGCTATGCTTCATAACCAGCTGCTGTACGACAGAAAAATGACTGTTAGAATGGACAGGGTCAACGAGAAAAGTGATGGACTTCCATCGAAGTTGCCAGAGGGCTTGAAAGGAATAGGAATGGGTCTTGGAGCTGGTGGAAATCCATTGTATGATGTGTCACGTAAGTTTTTTCAATTATGTGCTTTTAACTATGTAGGAAGTAAGTACACTGCACAGATTTTCACACAGTTGCAGTTCAAAATGAAGTTTACCAAAAGATGTTCTTATTATTTACCACTCTCAGGTGTCCTTCATTAACTTTGTACGGTATAAAGTGTAATAGGTTAGTACTTGTATCTGGCCCTGTAAGTTCTCAGGAATAATAATTTACGTTACCGTACTGTACATCGCGTTGAAAATCTGTTCAAGGTATTCAGTCCCGTGTGTTTACTGAAATTCACAGAAAATGGCGGAATGGGACCTTTACAAAGACGTAAATGTTGGGAAAAGATAGGACTAGTATTTGATACAAGTTTAAAATAAACTGATGCATGCGTTTTTTATCCGACTTCTATTTCTTCGGGTTACTAGATTGTGCTATATTTGAACTTTGAAAGATTATAAATAGATTATTTTCTATGGATTTTAGTGTACAGTAGTGGATACGTCAAGACAGACAGTGTGGATTCTTTTTAGAGGTTGGAACCGGGCTTCCGTGGTTCAGTTGGGAGAGCGTTGGCTTCACATTCGCAAGGTCCTGGGTTCGATCCCAGCGGCCGACGATCCAATTTTTCATGTCACATTAGGCTCATGCCGAGATGGTGCCTTCAAACCTAGGCCGTGGCCGACTTTCCACATCATCCCATTCTGACCCGAGTCTAAAATACTTAGTCATAAGTAAATTCAATCAGAGGTATGCCATATGAAAGGTTAGTGTTACCACGGTAAGGATCGTCGAGAACAGGAGTGAGTCAGTGCTCATTCAAAACATCTGGGCAAGGCGATGTCTCAGATTAGTGTTCTTGCAAGACTATGTGCTTGGACTCGCGAAACCTGGGTTAGGGTTTCTTTTTTCAACTGCACCTTGTCCAGTCAAGTAGTTGAAGACAAAACGTAGCGTTACGTAAGGGCACGTGTATTAGTGACAATGAAGTTTATGTAGTATTTCTGAACAGTATAATTTGTTGAAATAATACTGGTCTGCAATTCACATACATTGTTTATTGTGTTACATATTGATTATTTATCGTTGCAGGTGCTGCAGTAACACCTAATGTACCTAATCCAGGTGTTGGTAAGTGTATTGTTCAGTCATTTTTAATGAAATCTCAGGGACGTTGTTTGTCTGTGTAGAAGTTTGTTTCGCGTTTAATTTTGTGTGGGCAGGCAACTATTTTTATATTCTAATCCCAGACGATTTTTCTTACCCCTTTGAAAACAATGAACGAAAATTCAACTAGTTGGTAAATTTTGAAGGGCAAAGAAAGTCATACTACGAGTTCCTTTTCGAAATAATGGTTCATAGTGATGTACAGAGCAGGGTGCGCACGTAGCTGTAACAAATGCATTGTATATAAAATCCATTCGTACTGGACAACGAAATTTTAATAGGCTTCCAAGTAACTGCGCCGTTGAGTGATTTAAGGAAGAAGAGATGTGTGAACTAGTCTCCGAAGATAATTCACGGATTGAATTCAAGCAGGGCTTAAAACGAGCATTTCTCCGAAGAGTTTTTTGAATGATCATTTAATGCAGAAGTAGTGGACAGTCTCGGCGATTGCCTGTCGAAGTGGAAGGAGCTACATAAGAGGACATAACCTTTCACACACTTCGTAATTATATTTGTCATTTCTTTAGAAATGGACTGTAGGTGCTACTAATGCTTACGAATCTAATTACGCCGGGGAGGTAGCTTTTTTCCATTGACTTATATTTGCCATTAAATGCGAGTGCTGTTGTTGCAGTATAATGGCAACGTTTCAGTAATTATTTGGAAGCAATTCTTGGTGTTGCACGCCAGTATAACCCAGAAATTCAAATGAAGGCAGTTTCGTGACTGTTTTGGGAAATTGATCTTGAGGTGTTAATCTGAGTAAAGGTATCGATCTAAGTGAAATAATATATTCCCTCATATTTTAGTCACTTTAAAATAAAGTAAAAAAGTAAGTCTTATGTGAATTTGATATTAGTAGCTTCCAGTTTTACGAATTCCATGCTTTCTAACTCATAGTTTAAATTTCTGTGTAGCTTGTTTCCATTTGAAATTGTTTAGCATTACCTTTCTTGATAAGAGGTGTACTTGGCGAGTGTTCGACCAGTGATTATTTGTACAATAATTTCGTGATATATGTCAGTCTTCCGTGATATCTTCCTTTTTTATATATATGTTAAACGTACTTTCCAGGTTTAGGATATGGTGGTGCGTCAGCCGCCGTAGGAGGAGGACTTGGAGGTGGTGTTGGAGGTCTTGGAGGAGGCAGCGGAATGGGTATGATGGGTTCTTCGTTGGCAGGCAGCGATATTGGCATCGGCAGTGGACTAGGAAGTGGTTTAGGCACAGGGTTTGGTTCAGCGATTGGTGGAGCGGCCACAGGTGGACTAGGAAGCAATTTGGCAGCTGCCGGTGTGGCCGGAGGTCTCGCTGGGGGTGGACTGGGAACTGGTGCGTTGGGTGGCGGAGGAAATTTCGGGAGCAACCTAGCCACCGGAGCATCGGGGGCCTTCTTAGGAGGAGTAAGTGGTGGAAGTGGATATGGCGGAGGTGCAGCATCCTCATATGGAGGTCGAGATTACGACGGTGTTGGACTATCTTCAGGTTTTGGCTCTTCTGAGCGTGACTTCAGAAGCAATTCTTTTGCAAATGGACCCGATAGAAGTCTTGTCGGAGGCAATGTTTCCAACTCCAGAGCATCTGATACTGTTATTGTAAAGAATGTAAGTACCACATCCTTTTTGCAGGCACTTGTTCACTGGCAATTTTGGGAATGCTGTGATAGGGAGCTAACCCACAAGATCAAGGCGTCAAGACTACTGGCATTTCATTTGAAATCTGTTTGCAGTCAGATGACTGCTGTTGTAGGAGGAACTGAGTGTCCTCCAGGGTCCATCTGGCAATAGTGGTCATATTACAAACTGATGTCAGACGACTACATGTAAATAGTAATCTCACTTCTCTTGATTGTGTGGGTTATCCCCATCTCACGGGAACTCCTTTTATTTTTGGCTTGTCATCTTACAAAACATAAAATTGTTGCATATTTACAAAATAGTTTGATTATAGTGAATTGAAAGATTTTGTTAATTTGTTTAAAAATTTAGTCTGGTATAATAGTCGGATGTCTTTAAATTACTTATCCGGATTTGATAATGCGGATGAATAGCGTATTCCGATTCGGTATCTATATTTTGTTTCCGGATATGACCATCCATCCAGTGCCTGACAAATTTTTGCGAAATCTGTTTCATGGAAGAATTTGAGCATGCATTGTAAAGTAAAGGTGTAGTTTAGTTTGCGATGGTTGCATGCTATGATCGCAAACTGCAGCTGCACGGGTCACTATTGACACGTTGAAGGGAAATCAGTGGAGTCTTTGGTTTAAGTATCGGACGCATGGTGTCGTATGCAGCTGTTGCAACAACTCGGAGACCAATCAAGCTGCAACAGTCGCATGCGTTACAGAGTATTGTGCAGTTTACATTCGTGTTTTCTTTGAATTTGGAACTATTTTGTTGCAAATATGAACTTCAGCAGAGATGAGGATTGAAAGCTAACGTCAAGAATTGGACGAGATGTTATGAAACTGTTGGTAAAACCCAAAAGAAATAAAATACATGCAAAGATGTAATGGACCTGTCGAGGAGACATAATGAATATTTTGATCGATTATAATGATAATTACTTTGTTATATTTTATTATAAGCAGTTTGATTCAATTGGAGCGCGTTTACATGATCTAAACGTTGTTTTCCGCAATTTTTGAGTATGCTATAATATGTAATAAGTTTGGTGTTCATCAGATGGTAGCAGAGTATTGCAGGCAGTTTGAAGTAACATTAATGTTTTAAATTGAATGAAAGTTGAGTTTAATTTAAACAGCTGTTTATATTATTATAGTTGTTTGTAATCATGTCAAAAATTCTGTTACTGTAAGAAATATTGTTTACAGAAATATCTTAAACTTGTAATGCACGAAAAGTAAACCATATGAATGTATAGCATATAGTAAGGCGTCGCGCGCCCGCTGAATGCGAACATCGCATACGACCATCGTAAAAACGAAAGTTCACCTTAATTGAGAACTGATTATTTTTTTTTTCGTTGCATTTTTCCAGTTTCATCGATTAAAGCTACGTCTATAACACTTGTGAATAGTTCTTATACAGGAAGTTGAATCTGGTGTACATTTTTTTTTACAAGTTACTACACCTTAAGATTTGGTAATTTAGACAATTGTGTATGAATTTGTGTGTGTGTGTGTGTATGAGAGAGAGAGAGAGAGAGAGAGGGGGGGGTGGATGGATGGAATTTTATATTTAGAGGTCCGTCTTATTTGTTCAATGAAAAGTGTTCGATATGCAATACTTCAATGGGTGCAATGGTAGCGTTACAGTATGATTGCGGTTTGATTAAGCACAAGGGAACCATCAATGAGGTCGTACTTAAACTCCGTGAAATTTTGCGAGGTGAACCTATGTTGTAGAGAACGGTATAAAAAAAAAAAAAAAAAAAAAAAAATTGGCAGCCTATATTAACTGCAAGGTAGCGAGATAGGAGTTGGAATATTGGTGTGGTGTACAAAAAGTTTTTTTTTATGCAATCAGCAGAAGTCACTTCTGCTTCACTTTCGTCCTGTAATGAAATACTACCGAAATGTAGCTTCACCTCCCATGTACCCTGAAATTCAGTTTTAAAAAAATAGGAAAGATTATTTGAATTTACCGCTGCATTGCGGTATTATTTCATTCCAGGACGAAAGTAAAGCAGAAGTGACTTCCTTCCATTGCTTGGATTTAAAAAAAAAATGTACACTTGGCTCCAAATTCCAGACCGTGTCTCTCTGTACCTTGCAGTTAATATGGGCAGCTAATTTTTTTTATAATATCTCTATAGGAAGTAGATTCTCCTATCAACATTTCAAAATAGATGATCTCATTGTCAATTCCCTTGTTAGCTTTTACTATGCTTAATTTACGTTAGCTCAGTTCAGCTCTTGCAAGGGCTGTTGGCAAACACTCGCCGACTAGTCAAGGTTTCAACGCATAACCAGTTCTGTATCCGAAGATGCGACTTGGGTTTATGATGTAATGAATCACTTCATGGTAATCAGTGAAATAATGTAAAGTGGTAGAGTTTCGCTATTTTCATGGTTGCTTTCGGCACAGTGGAAGCTAAGAAAAACTAAAGGCCAGGGATCTGCAAACTTCTTGACCAAAGAGCTACTCTCTAAATATAGAAGTATGTGTTGAGCTACCAAAGATAAATTTCTAGCTGGCCAGAGAGTAAAGTTAATCTTGCGCGAGCTACCGGTAGCTCAGGATCGACGGTTTGTCGATCCCTGATATAGGTCATAGGCTGATAGTGTGGTTATTTCTAAAACTTTTTTCTTTTAAAGAAGGGTCTCCAGTTGTATAGTGGATACAGATAGTATAACTTGAGGGTATGTATATTCATAATGTTTGTATCTTTTGTAGCTCCCATTAAATGCAACATGGCAAATGCTGAGAGACAAGTTTAGAGAAGCTGGTGACATAAAATTCGCAGAAATCAGAAATAAGGACACAGGCTTGGTGAGGTTCGCAACTGAGAGAGATGCAGAGCGTGCTGTCGGTATCCTTTTGTCAGCTGTACGATAAATGTAGGTTAAGAGGAACGATTAACATACATATACTAGTTGTTTGTGTATGACGTCTAAACTATTTGAACCTACAAGAACCATATTGTAAATTGACTTGCGTAATTGCGTTCACAACCGAATAATTATGTTCGTAAGAAAGTACGTGTTCATCTTAAAATCTGTAATTCTTTGAAAAGTTAATACTACATTCTCCCTATAAATATCGACTCAGTTCTTGTCTCCTGACTACGATCGTTGACTTAAGGTAACTACTGGGGATGCAGCGCACACGTTAACCATCCGGAAGGGATTTCAGAGAGTTTTCTGTCTGAGCAGGTGATTGTCTTCAGTAAAACTTAAGCGTATTATAAGATATAAACTTTTTTTTTTCTCCTGAATATTGTACCTTGGAATATTCGGTAAAAGCACCTGGAATCAGAGCTTTAGGATACTGTTAAAAACTTTCAATTTTGTATCTTCCTGTACTTCATTTGTTTCGCGAGAAGGAAGTCCCAAAGTTGATTAATCATACTTGGACACCAAAGGTTCGACTCCCAGGAAGTAGGATTTATGCGTGGAGACTGATCTGTGCTGTTTCTATCAAATTTAGTGCTCGAACTAAATACGTTCTAAGCGCACAACTCCGTAAATATTACCATGGCTTGAATTACGGAACAGAGAATGACTGCATTCGTTCGTGCTCGATAAATTAAATAGTACTGTCGTTGTCTGTTGAAGTCTTCAGGTTTAGTATATCATAAGCAGGTAGTGATAGTTTATCGCTGGTATACCATAGTTGCCAAATGAAGCAAGAGAATGTTTTATATCGGGCATTGTTTTGGGAGATGATAGAAGAATGATCTGTAATTTCTTATTGAACATAGATCCACAGTTAGTTCAAAAGTAATTAACTAAATATATATACACGACCATCCCCGTTGGCCTAGTCGTTAGCATGTCTGACTACGGATTGAGGGGTCCCGAGGATTGAGCGCTGAGAGGATTTTTTTTTTCCCAAGGCGCGTGGGGCTGGAACGGTGCCCGCCCAGCATCATGATGCAATTGGGGAGCTGCTATGAATAAAAGATAGTGGCGATCACAGTGAAAGCTCAGGCTCTCCTCTCGCAACTCATCTGGTCCGCGTGGGAGCAGTAGACCAATCTGCTCCCTCCGGGGAGGGCCAGTATTACAAATCAAATTTTACTAAATCTTAATATATACCCTCGGAAACAGTCGAATACAAAATTGCAATGTCCACTTAGTCGGGGCATACACACGTTGATATTATAAAATCACACATACCTTTAACCTTCGTGAGCCCCTGACTACACACTGGCTTGGTAGCGAAAAGCTTGTCGGATTTGGTTACAGCATTCCCCAGGGCAGATATTGAGGTAAATTAATTTTGAAAGTAATTTTCATTTTTCGTCGATACATTTTGTGCAATGCTTTCCTTAACACAGATCCAGCAATGATGGACCGCTCTCGTTTGGATGGACGCATCATTGATGTTCGCATCTTTTAAAGGTAATGTTCAAGATGATAAGCAGCATTGGTTTTAAATTTTTGTTCCTCGACAATTCTGTATGTACAAAGGATGCTGTAAACAAAGGGACTTGACTGTAGTGAATTGTCGTCTTCGTTCATGTTGATGGTTTTAGCTTTTGTTCGAAAACCACAGCATCTTATCCTGAAGATTCTTTGTATATGTGTGAAAGACTTCAAAAAGGAGCTGATTTGAACTTTCGAGATCGATCGTTTCCTTGCTGGAGGAAGGTTTCGATTTGATATAGAAGTAATTGCTCTTCTAAGTTTTTTTTTTTAAGTGTCGTGCCGTAGCGGTGTACTTTTGAGTTCCTTGAGTTGTTTCACAAGAGGTAATCGTTTATTTACTTGTATGTGACATTGCAAGGATGTATTCGTGAGATTTGTGTGCATCAGAGAGTAGGCCATTCATTAGGTCATTGTATCATTGTCATTCATTGTTTACTCAAATAAAAATGTGAAAAAACAATGTAGTATTTAATTAAGTCTTCAGACGTTCTGTTTTGTGTTTTTGTCCAGAAGAAGCGGATATTCATAGAATAGTCGTCAGTTACTGCCTTGCGTTTTCCGACTGAAGTTCTGTTCTTGTATTTGTGCCAGTCTGTTCACATTTGGAAGACGTATTTGCAGGAGGCTGCATTGCATCAGCTTTTCCACATGCCGAGCAAAAGGCAGCTGGCTTTTATTTCTTCAAGATTTTTTTCCAGTTCATGCGTAAAATTATTGCAGTGGGATTTTTTATGGAGTAATGTTTTTTTAGTATTTTGTTATTCCAGGCGATTTTACGGTTCCAGACAAGAACAGTTTTTTTTGTGTTCGTTCTCTGAAGTTTAACTTGCAAGCGATTTTACGAAGTGGTAGTCAGTATTGTAGGTCTTAGTTTTGTCGTATGCTTGGAATTTTGTTTTACCAAGCATAGAAAGGAATACAGCAAGAGCCTATTGATTTGTTGGTCTTGTTGTAGTTTTAAAATTAGCCATTTCGTCATGTAATTTTAATTGGTTTATCACGCAATCGATTATTTAAAAAAAAGAAAAATGCCCTATCGGAAAGCTTCCGTAAATAAGAGAGATCATCATTTATTTTGATCTATGTAAGCTCCTGCTTAGCGCGCCAGATTGAGTCATGGTCGTAGTTTTTTGGTGTTGACCTAGTTCCGGGAGGACTGTTGTGGAGCTAATTGATGTGGTTCTTTAAGTCCAGGACCCATTTTGTACTTCTAATGTTTCGATGTACGGTTCACGTGAGAAAAGCTACCAGTGTGACTGGTTCAGACAAATTATTTCTTTTACTCCAAGGTGAAATAGTGAAAGGCTTGATCAAATTAGTAGCATGTACTCTTTACAGGAGCTTTCTGCTGGAGCAATTGCATCTATTATCTAGTAGACTCGGTGTAAACCTCTGGGAAAGCGAGAGGCGATTGAAACACAAGTTTACCAATCCTGCTTACTTTTACTTGTACAAAACGCAGCGTATTAATAGCTCAACAATTGTTGTTGCATGTTCAAATGTAGTCGGCGGCAATAATTGTTTCGTTTGCTAAAATTTCTATTGCCAATTTCCGGAATAGATGGACGGATCTGCTTAGTTTTCAGAAAGCTATTCATCTGTCCACCAATTCTAAATTAATTCGCAAAAGAAATTTTGCCAATAAGAAACTTCCGCCGCCGATTGTACATAAGCCTTGAAAATGAAACTAGAAAGCATTGAATGTGAATTGATGTACATCATACTTTACTAGTTCCTTTCTTTTATATGTAGCCGAAACATCTTATATCGGCATGCATCGAAAAACGTTTATAAGTCCTAACAGATCGTGGTAAATTCTAATTCTCTGGGATCCACACATCCATCTATTAATATTTAATATTGGAATTATATAAGGAACCTTGTACATGTACGTACTGGGAGAACTTTTTTATTTATCACACTTTGAATTTTATCACTGGTATCTGTTGCCGATAATTGAATGCATTTGTATATATTTGTTACTCTGCGAGTCTTTTGAAATTATTTTGCTGTGAAAATTTGTTTTTACCTTAATGGCCTGGACACCCAGGTCTAACCGTATCAAGAGATCCGAGGGATGACGTTCCTTGGCGAAAAGTTTTGCTGGAAAGGGTTGGCATGTTAGCGGCAAGGGCCTATCTACATGCTACAACGGCACTTCGCTAGTGAACTAGAAAATTCTGTTAGGATGAACATTAGTGAACATTAGGACTTTTAACCTGTGTGCCGATCCCAGGTCCACCATACATTTGATTCTGGTATACTTTCGTTGACATTTTTTTTGTGTATTGACTCATTGCATTCTTGTTGCATGTTTTCTATGTTAGTGATGTCGCGGGAATCGAGGCTTGTGGAGAGACGTAAGCTCAAATTTTGTAGCTATCTTCAATATAGAATACTTGCTACTCGTATTTAGTGTTAGTTGTTCATTGTTTAGTGTAGAAATACAGTACTTCGCTTATTATAAGTTTTGTAGACGTGGAATTAATAACCGAAGCTGACATTGTGAAGTCTTCGTTTCATGATCTAAGAATGTATGTGTAATCTTCAAAGATTGAAGCTGTAGTAATAAGGTTCTGCTCATCAAGAATAAGAAACTTGGTTCTACGGCAGATGATTTATGACTGACGAATATTGGAGACTTTTTTGAGGGCTTTAGATTGGAATTACAAGAGTATGTCGTAAGAAGAATGTTCAAGGTATGTTTTCTTCACGTAGTGTCGTAATATTGTAATTGTAATTTGAACAATCCTCGTTTTACTTTTTAATGTGAAAAATGTTGTTTTGCTTATTAATTTCAATATAGATTTTTTTTTCTTCCAAGTGACAGACCTCGATTTGCACAGGAAACAGTATATTCAAACGTCTGTAAGAAGTTGTTCGCAGAGAAATTTTGTTGTAATAGTGTCAGTTGAATTTTAAGTTTTTATTGTTCATCACATATTCCAGTGTTTGGAAAACTTTCACTGTCGCCTTCACTTAGGTTGATTTTTCGTGCTTTCTTCATAATTATAAACTATTGGTTTCACGATAATCTTGCGGTTTGCAAAAAATCATCAGTAAGTTCTAAATTACCGCATGTATCTAAGATATTCCTTAATGATTATTTTTGTTTTATTTGAACCGAAGGGCACATGGGTTAATTTCTGGTAAGAAGACTAAGTGTGATAGGCATGTGAGATGTGTTACGAAAAATTATCTTCTAGTGTCGGCGACAGTTAACTCTTGAATTTGAAGAATGATTTTCATGATAAACATGTTTCTCATATTGAATTGCCGATTTCAAAACGTCTCCGATTCTTATTAGAAGACATTGTGATACGAAGAAACAGAATCTTCATAATCTTGGGGTACTTTGTTACGTATGTATAACCCTCGTACGTTCGTGTTCATATTGTGTGAAGAATAAGATTAGTTGAATAAAGGTAATTCAGTGTGAACAATAGAACTAGTTTTTAGTTATGGCTTAGTAATTTCGAGTATTGCTCGTTTAGTAGTAGTGTTTTGCAGTGTCATGTTTGGATGAAAACTACACGATGTTATGTAGGAGCTGATCTAATTAGTATTTCTGATTTTCTTTAACTGTTTTGATCAAGCAGTCATCTTTCTTTTGTCGCATACGGGAAGGAAAGACATGATTGGCGAGAGTGTACAATCACTTTACGGAAGATATTTCATATACTTTTTCTCACGCTTTGCAGGAGTGATATACGAGGTGTGTAAATAAAGTAATGATACTTTTTTTTTACCTGTTTTATTCCAAGAAGATTACAAAGCAACATTGTCTCCTTCAAAGTAATTGCCTTGGGAAGCCACACAACCCTGGAGACTGATCTTCCACTCATCATAGCAGTGCTGGAACGCGGATACTGGAATAACGTTCAGCTGGTCGGTTACAGCCTTTTGAATGTTGTTCACGTCCCTTCAGGCTTTTCAATCTCGGGAATAGGAAAAAGTCACAAGGACTCAAGTCGGGCGAATAAGGAGGCTGAGGAGCCACAGGAATGTTGGCCAAAAAAGTGTTTGCGCATTGTGATGCAACATCTAGTTCATTTTGATGATTGATCGCACACGCATGATACGCAGTCTTTTCAGAAGCTCTCGGTAAAAGTGTTGATTAACCCATTGACCTTGAGGCACGAACTCGGTGAACGATTCCCTGGCTATCAAAGAAGCAAATCAGCGTGCATTTGATCTTTGACTTGATCATTCTTGTTTTTTTTTGGGTCTTAGAGAGCTTCGAGTGTGCCATTCCATGCTCTGGCGCTTGGTTTCCGGGTCGTATTGGAACACCCAAGTCTCGTCACCAGTAACTACACGTTCCAGGAAATGGGATTATTTGCAATCGAATCAAAAAAAAAAAAAATCAAGGCGCCTGTCCCTCCGCATGTCCTTATGCTCCTGCGTGAGGTTTCTCGGAACCAGTTTGGTGCAGATTTTTCGCATCACCAATTCATTCGTCAAAATCTGATAAGAGGTGGTGTGACAAATTCAACTGCCGCGATCATTGTCAACAGAAGGCCTTCCGCTGCGAGGTTCATCTTCAGTTGACTCTTCCTTTTGCAAATACTTTAAACCAACTAAGCCCCTGGGCCCTTGACAAAACAGTCTCCGTAGGCCTCGCGAAGTTTTGCAAAAGTTTCGGTTGCACTGTGTCAGTCTGAAGCAAAACCTGATCGCATACCGTTGCTCGATATTCGTCACTCGTTGTTAGAACGCACAAGCAAAACCTAACTTCACTAAATCAATCGCTACAACCAGTGTTACGCTAACGAGGTCCAACTTGCACTGATGGTGTTCGTCCACCTCCCCTCATAGTTCCACGTCACCAGCGTTACCGGTTCGTGCGCAGTGTTGCCAGTCTCATTACTTTATTACACACCTCGTGCATTTAAAATGAACATCCTTTTCCTAATCGTTGTTGGTGCATGTTATTGTAAGCGAAAGTATAGCTGGGAGGCATCAATAATCAGTCCTATAGGATGACATTATTAGTAGCAGTACAACTGTACAGTAAACACATGTGCCAGCTCTGGATTGTATTGTTGATCTTTACAAATACGAGATACAGAAACATGAATGAACTTCGCTTAGCAATATAGCATTTGTTTTAAGCATGTAGTTACACTTTATTTAGATGTAGGACATTTTCTGAAGTGGATTACCGGAATAATCAGCGAAGTCGGTGTTTTTTTTTTTTTTAATCTGAATTGGAGTTACTTCTTTCAGAATTTGTTTTTGGGGTTGCTTGGAATAGGTTGAGACAACTGTAAACTATCAACAGCTTGGAGGGCCATGTTAATCTTGATGTATTGAGCTTTTTAGTTATTACAAATGGTGGTGTTAGTAAAGAACTTATATATTTCCAACATACATAACTTCCTTTTCCTCATTTGCTTCCGGAAGCAGATACTTAGCCTCGAAGTTTGCTTACTGTGTCGGTATAAAATTGTCTACTGTGTAAATTTCAGTGAGAACTAAGTGATTAGCACTTGGTACAATCTGAAATAATTTGACCTAATCTTCTGTCTAGGTTTGTCTTATTGTAACAGTTCTGTAGGGTAACATTTCGCGTGCAGATAAAAAATCTGTAGCTTCTTTAATGTGCTGAAAAATGCTTCGTTAGGTGCTCAGCGTTAGCTTTTTTTTTTTCTTACAATTGGAGCACCTGAAGATCAAATGCTATAAAATATCGTCGCAATTTGGAGAGTGATCGCTTAGTATCTAATACATGGTCACGTATAATCCAACCTAAGGCAAGTGGGAAGTGATAGTACCTTAGATCTTAAACCTAGTTTCATTGTCCATTTGAGAACATTATTTCGCTCCAGAAATCTAGTTGGGTTTGGATTCATAAGTTAATCAAAATCCGCACTCAAGTTGTGTGCTTTATAATAAATCTTTGCAACGTGTCTCCACAAGAATTGAGTATGAATCATTATTAGAGAGCTCACTCTATACAGTAATTACGCATATGCCTTACATCTTTCAATAAGTCATCTTGATCGTTTTCTTGTTCCCTCATATGTGGACATTGATTGAAATGTAGTCACCCATTGATGCCAAATTTACCTTGTCTATATAAAATAGTAACCTAACAAAGCTATATTTGATAATATAGTTTGGAAACCTGTTATTTGTTGTCGTTATTGTATTAAGCAAATAAGATCCAAGAAATTCATAACGTCTCTTTGAGGTGTATTGATCGTGTTAAGTACCACACTTTTTATGGTAGTTTGTAATTCTATTTGAGATACAGTGCTTTAAACGTCGTAGGAGAGTTAATTTCTACACACTCGAGTCGCGAAATTTGAAAAATTGGCCACTGGTCATTTTTTCATCCTTAGGTGTGTAGGGAAAGAAATGCATGAGGGTTAAAGCTGATTACTCATGACAAAATCGAAGATTTTGGCACATAATTCAACGGATAATCAGTTCTCTGTAGTATAAGGATGAAACTTGTTTCTATCAAAAAGTGCGTCATGTCGGAACCAGTCGCAAGAAGGAAGCACTTTATCGTATACAATTTTCGACAGCTCGATATTTAAGGCGTGTCGGCTTGGCAAAGTTTTTCAGCCCTAAAGAGCATTTTAGTCCAGTTTTATGATTGAGGATTTGAAACGAAGAGGCGTCATTTCTTGCATACCGCTCCTGAATTTCATCACAATTCTTGTTAAGGCGTTTTCTATCGAAATCATCTCCGAAATACATGTACAATTTGCATTTACTAATCAGATACTGCTCATATCATGTAATTGCGAGAGTACTTTCAAAATAACGTAATTTTCATGTTAGTACTATGGGGAATTCATTCCTAAAATATTGCCATGTATGTTAAGCAGGGATTACTATTTGAATTAAATTTGCTTTGTTCTAAGTGAAGACTATCAGTATATGAAGATACGAACGCAATCTTTTTGGGGCGTTAAGTATGCATTCACAAGGATAGAAACCTGCTGCATTGAAAAAAAAAAACATCGAATTTGAATGACTAGTTGAAAGAATAACATTTTAGTGCGTTTGGGCGTACATTAAAACTGGAAATTCTGTCTTCATTTAGAGTCCTAACGTAAGTTCAAGCCAAATCCCAATCTCTCTTTCATGTTCCGTTTTATTCCAGATCGCCGATTTCATCAATCTGATCTGAGTTTGAAATTCAGATGTAATTCCTTTGCATCGCTAGAATTTGAGAAAATTATTCATACCCCTTGTTTTGTTTTTGTTTTTCGGACCGTACAGTTTTTAATCATGTTCCTTAAGAGTTAGTTATTTTGCTTTGATGCTAAGATTGATCTACAACTGGGGACGACATATCGCATGTAATTCGAATTTACTAGTAGTTAACATAATTTCTGCATTTTGTATAATTGAAATAGTTTTGAAAAGTTGATCTTCGCCAATTGTACAGGTCGTATGCACTCCGATGTTTGCAGTCAAGGGTAGGAATTTCCAACCTCGAAAAATATAATTGATACCAGACTTGCCTGTGGCGTACATTTTGAAATTCATGCAATTTTGAATGCATAACTATTTTATTAATAAATTTGTTTTGTTTTCCTGTGGGGACTTCCCAAACTCTGTAACCCGCTTAGCCGGTCAAAGCCTCATAGGGATTCTCGGGAATTGAGTTTGATTGTTCGGGTGTGATTTAATGCAATTTTTGTATTTTTTTCTTCGTCGGATGTATGATATTTGTGTGTTTCTTTTTTTATTTAACTTTTTGGATCCTATTTTGATATGGCAGCAATATTTGGATGAAAATTGTTCCCATGTGACCGTGTTTTGCCTTCAGTCTGCTGTTCCTTGATTGTATGTTTTGAGACTTGTATAATCTACAGCAAAGTATAATTATACTAATGTGTTTCTCTTGTTTTGAGTGTCCAGTTGAAAGAACTCGAAGCTGATTGCAGTTGTTTTTGGAAAATAATCGCTGATGGATGTGCTTGACAACGGACTTATCTTCATTGAAAATCTTAGCTGTTTTCATTGTATCATTCATGATGTCGTAATCTAATGATTTTTTGGATATACATTTTCTTTTTTGAGTCAGCTATTTTGCTCTTCGTAATAGAGGAGCATCAATATGACGTTTACCTCCACACTGGCACGTGTGGCTTGATCTGAGTGTCAGTTCGGTGGATGAGTGCTGTCAAGAATACTGCTATTTTCGGTTTAAATGATAAGGTAAGTTTGGTTTCTCGATTTTTTTCTTGTCGCTGTCTGCACATGGATAGTAAGTAGCGTAATGTGTACCTCTTTGTCGAGTAATATCGTTGTTTTTGGATAGTAAATTTCCTAGTCGTTCTCAGTGGATACTAGGGAATAAAAAACTGTAGATACTAAGCTTACGGAAATAACACCCTCAGTAAGAGGATGTCAAAACCGAAAGAGCATCAAGAAAAATTTGGCATGATGCAATTGATAATTGTTCGGGACCCGAAATTCTGTGGGGAAGGTGATGGGATGGTTGTTACTGCCTTCCATTGGATAGAGTATCTAATAACGGGACAAAGTATTAAGAGGATTCCGATCAAATAATACAACCTTTGTTTGAAAAGTTGCAGGACTGAGCTTGTAAAATAAGTAATTTATTCAACTTACCAACCAATGGTCCTAGGCCGTGTCATAGTAGTTCCCTCAGCTATCTATACACAGCTGCCACTGTTTCTTGAAGTCATGGAAGAAAGCAGAGAAAGCGTCATCCGGGATGCTTCTCAGCACATGTCAACCGTTTAGATTGCTGCAATATCTTCATGACGCTTCCAGCGGCACTTTCACACGGCGATGGTGGGGGGAGTGTGGTAGAGGAAGTGACGCGTTTGACCAAATATTATGCAATAAGTACCACTGTCCAGACGTCCATAAATCAGGACGGCGCCGCCGAATTGCTCTACGCAATGTAAAAGCTTCTGTTCGTCGATGTCCTTGGCAGATATTAGTGGTGCGAGCCTCTAGCATAAAAAAAAAATCAACATGCTCTTTGTTTTTGTCAGTTTCCGCTTCACATATTTGAAGCCGTTTGCACCATTCAGACAGGCTTATCACCGTATGCTTGCTGTAGCATATTCATGGGTCACAAGAGGTTTTTCCTAGTTTAACGCAGAACTAAATGTTAATTTTCAACTCGGAGTCTGCGTCCATCACGTCACTCGTGTAACTCGACTCCCTGGCCAACAAACGGAACGGTGGGTTACTGCATGTAGTGATTTTACATGGAAACACGTATCAGGTGTCTGAATAACACCCGTTTATTGTGTTTGAATATCATAGGTAAAGAATTACGAGCTTAGTCCGGGAACTTTTTAAACAAAGGTTGTATAACGTGAAAAACAATACGTACATATTTGAATAATCATGCATTGAACGGAAAAAATACTTTTCTTCAGGAGGCATTCTCAGGCTTTTCTTTTTTTTATTATTATTATTTGATATTGGCAAAGAAAACATGTTTTAAAAGATTGTGGATTGTGCACGGTTTTAAACTTCACCAGCACCTAAATATTTCGAAATCTTTCCATGACCCAAAAAGATTCCAAAATACGTAGTTACGTGAAACTTCAGACCTTACACAATCATTTTCTAAGTGTGCAGACCTTTCACATATCTCTTATTGAAATAGATTCGTATTGTTTTTCATAATATTTGTCTTCCGTGCGTGGAGAAAGTTCATTATTTACGCGGTATTCTTACGTTAGATTGAACACGGACCCTCTTGATCATAAGTTGCTGAGTTTTACTTTACTCATCTTTAAAAGGAGGCAAGTAGTGGATGGACGCATGAACTATTTTGAGCTGTTCGAAAATGCTCAGTACTATGTTACGTGAAGAAGTTGTAGGCTGATTTTTTTTTTCTCCAGTTTGTGGATGATTTACATAGAACTAAATTCAGTTATAACATTCTTTTAGGCTGTAACAATATTGTTAGCCTGTGACATTGTAATCGATGTTCTGCAGTTGTAGGGTTTGCATTTCTTAAGTGTAACAGCTGAAAACACTGGTGATGCAATCTGTTTCACATTAAGTATCGAACTCACTATTAGTAAATAAAATAATTAGTTATTGGAATATTCTTAAGTTGAATGTATTTTGTCGTTTACCTCGTACTAGATCAAAAACATTAACGTTCGTTTTTCCAGTATTCGAATATCAACATCATTCTGGTCCCTGGACCTCAAGACCTCTCTTTCCATCGAAATTATGTGAAACTCACTTCTAATTGGTGTAAATGATAAAAATTCGCCTATGTACCACCATTCAATGGTACATAAAATCACATCATTAGTAAATTTCGTTTATCCGAGCGATCTGATTATTTTCCGAGTAGGACCATTGTTGTTCATGGAATTAGCACATTCCTATATCGAAAATAATTTTTACGAAGCTTGAAGAAATATGCTTGATAGTGCACATTGTCTGAAGGTAGCGAGTTCTATAGTGCTACCAAAAATGAAAGTACAAGTTGCATCATGGTTTGTTCTGATACAATGCGAAGTATTTGAACTTTTTGCCTGTTTTTTTTTACTGGAAATTTTAATTATTTTTTCCCCTCTTGTTCTTTGGGATTGACGGAGGGCTTGTAATCGTCAGCTATGCATGTTCGTATTGCTATGATGGAAAAAGAGGTTACGTTCTCAGTTATTGCTTGACATTTCGCAGAGAAAAAGCTGTTACAATTTGCGTGTGTCCAATGTGTTGCTTAAAAGAACTTTAATTTTCGTAATAATAAAAAAAGAAATACTCCTTTTTGTTTTTTTTTACGCCATATATTTTTTGTACTTGAATTCCATCGAATGGTTTTTGTATATTCGTTAGTTTTCGTATGTTCATATATTTAATCTTGTCATTGTTCAATTGTTTGTGGCAGTTTTATGTGCATGTATATGGATCACTAATCTGTTTTATATTACAGTCATTTTATTTAAAAGAAGTCGATCAGAGTAAGTTCATTTTTCTTTTCTTTAATAAGCTAATTCTTGATGGATAAGGAAGCTACAGATAAATAGTAGTATCTTAACTGTCAAGTACTTCACTTGTAAATCATCGACTCTTCATGAATATCGTAACGAAATACTTGGTAAACTTATTGGTTTCATTGTGTTGTCCTCTTAAAAAGTTTTTAGTTAAGATAAAATATCGAACATTAGAACTGATCGTTCGGGCTTGATCACGGCTTTTCACGATTTGAGCTTTTGATAAAATATCCAATAGGGCTTTCGTATATTTTTCTCTTGCGGTTGTTTCACTATCTGCTTTTCTAATTCTAATGTAGTAATGTATTTCTGTGTATGTTCGTAAGGTTAGAAATAGTACCTTTGGATAACAAAAGATCGTAACTTTACACTTAAGAGCAATGTACTTTTTCTTACGGAGCAGATGTTATTGTAACCTTTTATTACAGGAACAGTGGTTACTGATATTTGATAATTTCAGTAATATTAGAAACAAAAGAAGTTCAATGGTGGATGACAGTTATTTCTTAAAGCGCTGTAGAGTTTTGTGATTTTGTACGGGGATCGTTCTATAAATAAGTTTCGCCGATGTAGCAAACTTACATGTAAGCTCTCGTCCTTATTCTTTTAAGGTTTCGGATTCTTGAAATGCCAAACATCTTCCTGATCTTATTATTCCTTTTCGCGAGCTGTGATTAATCGTATGTATCCTTTCTGTCTTGCCATTTGTAAGCTTGTACGACGATTGGGTCTCGGTTCATCACTCAGTCTTATCGTCCAGAGTCACGGACTTTGGATTGGCAATGGGGAAGCATACCTGTTCAAGCTCCACTGCCGGCCATCTTGACCACAGACGAATGCTAGACCTCAGCGAAGACCTAGACTGGCCAAAGTTGCGTATTCAGCTCGTGCAGGAACATTATTAAGTAATCGAGGTTCTGTAATTGGTACTAGCCGGAGTTGATTAGTAGTCTAGAAGTGAATGAAGCAGATTTTTCACTTCCCTAACGTTTCGGGAGCAGTGTCCGCTCTCATAATCACAGAAATGGAACATCTAGATATTTAGTTTCAGAAATATAGTTGGAGTGAAAAAAAAAATATTTAGAAAACAAGAAAGAGAGGATTAGTGATTAACTTGGAGTACCTGCTAGCTAGGGCCTGACCGACTACATTTCAACATTCTCTCCCTCCCCCCAATTTCATCCTGAAATGCATAAAGGCCATAAATAACTCCAATTCACAGTCCTCTTTTTCTTGTTTTCTAAACAGTTATTTTACCCTTCAACTATATTTCTGAAGCTAGATATCTAGGCATTCCATTTATGCTATTATGAGAGCGGTCACTGCTCTGGAAACGTTAGAAGAGTGAAAAATCTGCTTCACCCTTTTGAGAACTGCTTATCGACGCCGGTGAGTACAAATTACAGAACTTTTGTCTTAAGCGAAACACGATTTAAGCGAGGTTCATCAGAAACGTCTATTAGTCTCATCTTCACTGCCACAACATTCCCATAAATTTGCTCGATGTTTCCATTAAATTCGGTTTCGGACAAATCATGTGCTACTTTATAACGAACAATTAAAAGATTTTAATTTTTGCCCGATGCGCGAAACTTGTTTATTGTATGAACGACTCACGAATGAGGGCAGTAAATTTCTTACTAGGGATATCAACGTGATAAATTTACTTTCAACGCAGATACTTTTACTAGATTAACGATTTCCTTGCGATTTGAAAGTGTAGGTAACGAATTTATTTAATTCATGATACTATTTACTGTGTGTTCAGTATGGAAGTTTTAAAATTCTAATATGTAGTTTCTTAGAATTCAAAGATTATAACCGATGTTCATATATGGACATTAGAAGATTGAAATTCAATTTTGTGTAAAATTGGGTGTGGGAGAGTAGCAGATAGGTTGACTTCGTTTAAGTTTGGAATTAGGCGCTGACTCCGTGATTCAGCGATTGCCAAAAAAACAAGAATTCGAATATAATCCAATGTTCAAATTACTGGTTTCATAAATGCTACTTGGATATTCCCTTTTATAGTATTTTTGACTACAGGATACGTTATACAATAGGAAATTTGGAGATAATCCTTCAGCTAATTTTACATTAGAGCAGAAGCGTTTACGTTGATACTGTAGGTTTACTTAAAAGTATATAATAAATTAGAATTTAGTAGCTTCAGTCCGTACGAACTAATAAAAGGACAGGACTGTTCGTAGCTAAATATTTATTTAATGGGCAATTTGTAGGAATTAATTTCTGTAATATTACTTTCCAGGTTATGTCAGGTGATAATTTAACAATCATTCTTTATGGAGTTGGTTGCAAAGTACTCAGATGCAATCCACGTTGGAATGGTGCGAATTGCTGAAGGTGAGTTTAATTTCAGTAACGAAGTTGTGTGCACTAGAAAGGTTATGCTTCAACTTAAAATAGATTGATTTATATAAGAACCAAGCTCTTTCCTAGTTACCGATACTTCATCATTCAGAAGTTATAGTAATTTTGTGAAATAATTCTAGGTATACCTAGAAGGCTAATTGCATTTGAGGTTGAGGGAGTCTTATTTTCGGAAGAAGAAAAAAAGAAGTGGTTACCCCAACC
>JAGDQP010029989.1:11583-22945 GCA_022664845.1 Lepisma saccharinum | reverse complement strand
TTCACCAGATGTTGTAATAATAATGAAATCGCGACGACTAAGGTGGGTAGGTCATGTAGTTCGGATAGGGGGAAAACGAAGATTATATTCTATTCTGGTTGGAAGGCCGGATTGAAGGAGGCCATTGGGAAGACTAAGACGTCGTTGGGAGGATAATATTAGAAGAGATCTTCGAGAAGTAGGTGTTCGTGATGGAAACTGGCTTGATCTTGCCCAGGATAGAATCCAATGGCGAACGTTTGTTACTACGGCGATGAACTTGCGAGTTCCATAAGCCATAGAGTTAGTTAGTTATTGTACTCACATAATTGTTAGAGGTCGAAGTCAAAGTTACTAAAATGGTCAATGTGAAGTAAAGTTTACCAAGGGTATTTCTCTACGAAAAACTGTTGTAGGTAGAGCTTCGATAAATATTATCAATCGGTTTCTGTCCCTTGATAGCATTTTAGGCACGCAAGCATTCATTTTTATAAAATATGTTGGCAACACTGACAATTGGAGTGCTTAGGTACGACAATACCCAGCGTACTTTTCTATCCTGTTGAATAATGTTTATGCCAAGTTTTGTGCTGTTACCTCTAACGGAATGGAAGTAATTTGGAAAATTGAATTTAGAAACAATCGGTTGGCAACACTGACCCACGGATCAATTAATACTGCTCCGGCCGCTCTGAGCTAGATGTTTCCAACGCTATCTTAGCCACCCCTCTACACCTTGTGGTTCATGAGATACATTTTCTGGATACCCGTTGGCAATACTGACAACATGGTGTTTAGGGACGAGGTCACGCACTGTATATTTGGCCAATCATCTAGACTGAAGTGTCTCAGCCACACCAGGAAAATGACGGGATCTCTCAATTTAAGCCCTGACGACTCTTCCGACATCCTTCACCTACAGTATCTCGTCCTGAGCCATAGAAACTCAAAGGGCTCATATATTAAGAAAAAACAACTTAATTCCACTTGTCTTGTTCTAATTGTTAACAACGTGTACCAATTGTATTTGTACTTTGGCCGAGAGGTATCAAAGAACATGTATCTATCTACCTACTTTCGAAGAATGCAATTCGTTCACAATCATAATCACACTGAGAGAAGGTGCCACTGCCCCACTACGCAAGCAGTTTGTTGTTTCGAAAGCTGTCTCATAGGCCCCTTTTATCGCTACGTGAATTGGTGAAATTCATCAATGTCAGCTTCACGAAAACGAACACTCGATTTATCACCATGATTTCACATACAAAATAAATAAAGGCATTAAATGGCAATGCAAATGTACCTGAAAATCTGAATGTACCTAGCTTACCTGAGAACTAAACACTCCAACATTCACCATCCCGCGTGCACTCCATACCCCTCTCCCACTCTCACCCAGATAGTACGACGTTGAAGATCGCGATTATATCTGAAAGACTGTGAGAGATGACAAGTGACTGCTGCACCGCGCATATCAATGGTTGGGCGAACTCCACCGTTCTGCTGTATATTATCATTGGATGGTCAATCATTATTTGCAGTTGGGACATACGGTAATTGACATTCTGTTTTAAAATACGACTGCTTTGCCAACTATTATCTGCAGTTGGCACAAAGTTGGCTCAGTTGTGGCGGAACAATCAACAATTACATAAATATTTTCAGAACAATATGTAGTTAGGTCATCCATTTGTGCTGATAAGGATGAGTTTACAAACAGTATTGCCGGTGACAGGAGCAGTTGACTAATTGTTTGTCCAAATTTATATTAACTTCGAATCACAATAAAAGACATTTTTCAACATACAGGGTTGTTGTCTGTTGAACATACATACTCTGAAATAATGACGCAAACTTCGGGAAGTGATTATTCACATCAAGACAAGAAGAAAGTTCCTTTGAAAAAAATATGCGTGGTTTCGGAGCTACAGGCGTTTAAAGTCCCGGTGGCACCGTCACAAATTACCTTATATCTCGATAAGTAATGGCGTAGGCCGGGTCAGCCTAGCAAATCACACTCGAAGTAGTACCCAATACATCTATTTAAGTTATATTTATGATTAACGAATGCAGTTTAGAAGAGATCTTTATGCTTGTCCTATTAAATAATTTAATTCCTCGTCAACCTGTTTATGCGGAACTCCGGCAATAAAGAAAAGAACATTGCTTAAATAGATGTATCGGGTACTACTTTGAGTGTGATTTGCTAAGCCGACCCCGTTTACGTCATCATGTGTCGAGCTATGACGCCATTTGTAGCAATGTGGCCGTGACTTCCAGCGATTGTATCTCATCTCCGAAACTAATAACATCTCGGAATTTCTTCAAAGATTCCCCCCCCCCTGTTTTGATGTAATCCCAGTAGGATACATACGTTAAAAATACGTGGATTAAACGTTAGTACTGAAACGTAATTTTAACGTTGTATATCTACCGATATAGGCGCCTCTTCAACCTTTTATTTGGCGTTTAATAATGGCTGAGAAACAGGTTGAAACCAACATTTAAACAAAACGTAGTATTCATTATCAAGAAGCGGACGATGAAGAAACATAACACGTTTTGCTGCCTATTGGTATAAATATTGAGTTGGATTTTGTCCGTTGCTTTCATCATGATATATTGATTTATTAGTAAATTTTCCAACCGTCTGCTATGGGGTTCGAAAGTGGAACTTTCCACATTCGTCGTTGGTAGCTCTTCACTCTAACGACTCAGCCATTGAGTCGTATTCAGAGTCACTACTCTTTTACTATTTCTTTTATATTACGAAGACTTTATCTATAGTAGAAGCCATGCGTATAGCCTTGAACACAGTCACCACAAATCCAGACACGTCGGTCCATCATATGGAGGCATGGGTTAAGAATAAGAATAAAAGGACGACGAAAACACGTATTTTCGAAACATACTTTTAATATTGTATATGACCACCTATTCACGGGTTTAACTAACGTATAATTATGGTTGAAAAGAGATTCAAATGAAAATTTACACTAAATGTTAGATTCAAAGTCAAAAGTGGACGATGAAAATAGAAAACTTATTTTCGAAACGTTACTAAGGCGTTTGGTTAACGGTGAAATATAGTGAAAAAAGTCAATGAAAATACCATACATGGAATATAGATTAAAATTCAACATGTTTTCAACATGCAAATGAGAACAGAAAATAAGCCTTAGATGCCTAAAGGCCATAAATAAAATTTTAAAAAATGAGATGACAAAATAAGTTAATGGCATTCAGTTAGCTTTTAATCACAACTTTTATTCCATTATATTAGAAAGAATCCCTTGAATCGAAATCTACGGTATACCATAGTTGAAATATCAAGTCTGTTCAAATATGATTTAAAATTAAACGTACTTTTTTCAACCGAAAACTGTTGATCAACAAAATCAACCAACAATCAATGTTCAAAACAGATTTGTGTACTACTGGGGAAATAATCACCTCCTTAAGTTTGCGCCATTTTTTCTCAGACACGCTGTATATTTCTAGTGTTCAAATGCGGGGGAAAATAGATTTTTCTCCTGCGTAAACCTGGACAGTCTAGATGGTCCTCGATAGCATATTCCGAGACTTGTCTCGTTGCATTCGATCTTATCCAAACAACCAAAAACTGGTACATACCTGTAACTGTAAAATATGATCAAGGCAGGAACCAAAGATGTTAATGTAACACTGTAGGCTGCAACGCTAACGTAAACTCTTTTCTTGATGAACTCGACTGTACTACACGCTGTGTAGTTTGTCCATTCCTCTCTGCGTACCGAAAACCAATCTCCATCAAGACATTCTTTCGTTGCTGATCCTGAAACAAAGAAATCAATTGGAAGCGTGTTGATAAGGCATTCACATAATTTCACTCTGTAGCTTCCATAATATTGTATAATGTGTATAAGAGCCTTGTTAATTATATAACCAGGTCCATACAGAGGAACTTCGTTCGCTTCCTCTTTCCCAGTGTCTCTTCCACGGATAATAGTTGATTATTTAAAATTACTGTACAGTCACGAATATAAAGGTATTTCAAGCACATTTCATTTAGTTTTATATTTAATTTATATTTGTGAAAAGATAGTCAGCTACACCTAAGCCGTGACATGGCTGAGAGACTAAGGCCAGCTCATTGGTGTCTATCTAGCCCATAAACACAAGTTAAATGATAAACTAAATGCTATGTTCTCGGAATAACTTTCTCTGTGACTGTACATATGAACTTTAACGAAAATTTCTTAACGGAGTATAAGTCTACCATGAACAATCACTTTGCTTGTTTTACTTTATGCACATTCTTCAGTACTACTTCATTGAAGTTTGCGACTAGTCACGACATTGTGTGTTGTACAGAACAAAACGAAGACAAATAGGTTAGTGCACTGTAATCATGAAGAACGGCAGTTCTTCGAGTGACGCTGGCAAAGGACACTGTTAGCGGCACTCAGATAGTATACAGTTAGTTTCGGATCTACCGAAGTATACGTCCGATTTCGATGCTTGAATTTACATTTGGAAGCTCTTTCCAATACAAAGACAAAGGAAAAAAGATGGGTCGGTAAGATTTCCTTGGGACCCCCTAGGGCGTTTAAATTTTTTTTTTTACATTTTTTAGGATAGCACTGATCCCAGACCATATAGGCGGCCGAAACTTGTGGATCTTATTCTACGCTTCAATACGTTTCAAACGGTGTATCATACGTTAAAATCGGTGCAGCGGTTCATAAGTTACGACTTTTTTTAACCGAATCACAAAATTTTCACAAATGATAGAAAGGTATGTCCGTCATTCTGTGTGTGTTTTTGTTTTAGCCCCAAATGGGTGGTACCGGGGGGTTTTAGGGGTCCATTGCGGGCCCCCATGAATTTTATCTAACCTCCACGTTCCCATGGTGAGTAATTTAAAATGTACTTTCTGTCAAGAATATTACAGTCCACGTGTCTCCTACACGTTATAGCGCGTATGCAGGAGAGAGGAGCATCGGCATAGAGGGCTAGTGTTACAGTCTTTTTTTTATAGGCAGCCTTACAAAGTGATATCAGTACAAAACCCCGTTCGGGGTAAAATGAAGAGTGACGCAAGAATTCTACTCACAAAAGAAGTGATATCTATTTTGCGAGTGACTTTCTTTGTGTCACTATGGCGGAAGGATACTGTCTCTTAATTTTATTACAAAGGCAATACTTTCGCCATAGTAACACAAAGAAAGTCACTCGCAAAATAGATATCACTTCTTTTGTGACTAGAATTCTTGCGTCACTTTTCCTTTTACCCCAAACGGGGTTTTGTACTGATAAACAATACACTTATTTTACAATTCTGTACATTACAGTTTTTCTGAAACTATTTGGCTAGGGAAAGCTGTAGAATTGAGCGACCTGCATTGAATTGTAACTTGCAAAGTTTGTGTCATTCGGGGACGGATGAAAACGTGAAAAGTCGTAAGTTTGGTAACTTTTGCTTTGGTGATACGAGGAGTATGTCATAACCCCTGGAAGTTACACAGTTTAACCTAACTTGCGCACCATCGAGCGATTGGTCCGGGGATGGAAAGAAATAAGGTAATTTCGATGAATTTACTCCAAAATTGATTGCCTTTCGAAATGTACTTCATATTAGATAGTATTGTTGATGTGGAAAGTATTCTAACGTGAACCGAGTGATGAAACTAAGTTTTAAACGTATATGCGCTTTTACCGTAGTCTGATCGCGGGACTATCTGAAGTTCAGCCAGCCACATGGTAGGTATTTCTCAATAGATTGCTAATACTAATTACTTAATAATGATATGTCAAGTCTTGTAGTTAACTGAATAATGGTTGGTAAAGAATTAAAAATGTTAGCTGCGAGTTGATTTGAACTTATAGTTGTATAGTCCAAGCTATCGCAGCCTGAGCCTGAGATGCCTAAAGGCCATTAATACAAAGCTCATTCAATAAATAAATGTAAAAGTAATATAAATAATCTGAAAAACGACCGTGATTGTTTTGTGTATGTTACATTGTGGCGGCATCCTTGAGCTGCTCATAGCTGGGGCTGGCACGCCTGCCTGGCGCACGGGAAGCTGGGAAACAGTTACACAAGATGGCGGCACCCTCGCAAGAGTGCACCAAGCTGGAGGAGCGAAGTGTCGCTAGATATTTGTTCAGTGAGGGCATAAAACCGGTAGAAATGCATCGCCGCATGGCAGTTCATTACGGTGGCAACGGTATGAGTCGAATACAAGTGTACGATTGGGTTGAGAAGTATACACATAGCATAAACAGTGCTGAAGATTCTCCGCGTCCAGGCTGCTCTTTTACTGTAGCCAACACTGCTAAAGTGGGAGACTTGATACGGGATAACTGGCATAGTACTGTAAATGACATCGCTTTACAGATGGAGATAATTGTAGGATATTATTCATGACGTACTGAGGTTCAGGAAGGTGTGTTCGATGTGTGTTCCGATCCGTTTGACACCGAAATGAAAGTGACGTGTTGATGTGTGCACTGTGCAGGGAACTTGAACAGGAGAGACGTGTTGATGTGTATGAAGCTGACGATGAGATATTTCTTCATCGTATTGTCACTGGAGATGAAAGTTGGCTTCATTTCTACGAACTAGAACAAAAGAGGAAAACAATGGAACGGTGACATCCTTCGTCTACCAGATGGTGCGTACTCAACGGAATGCTGGGAAAGTATTTTTAACGATATTTTGGAAACATAAGAAGCCAATTCGTGTACATTACATACGCAAAGATCAAAATGTAAAAGTTCGACTTACTCCAACCTTCTGAGTGACAAATAATGTAGTAAAGATAAGGGTCGAGAAAGGAAAAAAAAAATAGTAACAATCTGAAAATTGGTATGGGGATAGGAGAATGTGTCAGCAATAAAATATTAGAAGTCCCCTAAAATCCCATGGTAGCTACTTCCACCATTTTAAAAAATGGCCGTATCGTCAAGAAATTTTTGAAAATTGTCGATCTTCACATTCATGCCTCTGGGAAACCTTCGAATACTTGCATGGCTATGAATCATACACCGTTGGAAAGCCTATAAACCGTACATTCCAACGAAAGAACATTCGTGTTCACCGTGCCCAATTTGTAGTAGAGAAACAAGAAGAAAGCTGAAAAAATTAGATGAAACATTATATTTTCGGAAATCGTCTATAAGATTTACAATACTGACAGTTATCGTACGGCAACAAAACCATCCAACAGATACCTTAGATACTTGTGTCAAAGATGACCAACACTAACAAGGTCGGGAAAAGGCAAGGTGAGAAAAACATTTTACAAACAATTTACTTTCGAAGTACTCTGTACACAAATGCGTAACTGAGAAAAATGACATTCACATTTATGGCTGTAGTAAACGTCAAATTTTAACAGAATTTTACATCGTTGGGAAGCTCATGAAATCCAAATTCGGGCGAGTTAACATTTGTGCCCATCGTGCTCAATCCGTAGAATAGAATAAGAAGATGATGAAGAAGATAACCAATTTTTTAAAAATGAAACGTAATTTATTTCATAAGTTTTTGAAAGTTTGCCACATTGACAGTTATCAGTTGGAAGCAAACCTCTACCATAGTGTACCTTAGATACTTATATCAAACATATCCAGCAAAAGTCACAAAAATCAGTGAATACAGGGTGATAGGAATATTGGTTATCTCATAACATCTGTAGATACCCTGTCGAGAGAAATTTAAAGAAATGGAACTGAGTGACCATGGCTGAATGAGAGAGCGTTGGCTTAGCATTTGGGAGGCCATGGGTTCAATCTTAGCAGCCGTCCATCCTAACTGAGGTGTTTTAAGGTTTTTCCTGGGTCACAGTAGGAAAATGCCATGATTGTACCTTCAAGTCAGGCCCTGGCCGACAACTTCCCGCATTCTTTACCCCTCCCTCTATCTCGGCCTGAGCCTTAGATGCCCAAAAGTCATAAACAAAATTCAAATTCAAATTAAAGATTAACAAGCTGAAAATGGCTAACATAGCGGGGAAATTTCCGAGGAACAAGCTACTAAAAATTTTCTAAAACCCGACCATATTCCCTCCCGTTCCTGCCGTTTGCAGCTATTCAGTGCAGTAAAGGTAGCCTGATTTATTGAAAAGCAAGCTAGTAATAGGCTAAAATCTGGAATGGCAATGTAGAAATATGTGATAACCAACCAACAGGCAGAAAGTACTCTAAGGTTCGCCATTTTACAAAATTACCATCGTTTATAGGAGATTTAGTAAAGATATATTTTCTATTAAGAAAGAAACACATTCGTAGAAAGCTGAAAATTAGTATTATAGTGGGAAAAGTCTTCGGAATCTAATTACTTAATATTCTGTGAAATCCAACCATTGCTTTTCCCGCTAATTTGGATGATTTGAACTTATTGTTGTATAGTCTGTAACAATATTTATGTTTAAATGTAAATTTTCGAGGTGCTCTTGTTACGTTGTTAGCTTTTCACTTGTTTTTTGCGCCTTTGTAAAGTTTTGGTGCTGCTACCTAGGCGGCCATGTTTGTAACTGCCTTGCCGTGTTGCGTCAGATCACTTTAAACGGTAGGTCGAGCAACATCTAATTTAAATTCTTGACTTACTTTTATATTTTGTTAACGAATTTCTTACTTCTTTCTTACTCTTCTTACTTCTTTTCCCATCCTTTTTCCGCATATTACACAGTGCTGGGCTAGGCTTGGAGCCTCTTAATAAGGCCCCAGAAATCTGATTTGGATCAATTAGGTTCACCAAAGCACCAGCCAATTTCGAGCTATTCTGCGGAGAGCAGAATTAAGTATCTATGAGGAGGTTAGCAACCAATACAGACAGTGAGTACTACAGCTGGAAGGATAGTGGGAATTCACCTTGGAAGTGTTCAAAGCCTGCTTTGATTCGGAGGCCACGAAGGAAGTGGTCGAACGCGCCGATTGTTGCATGGGGCTTTCTAAAGAAGAAGCAACAAGCAACGAACAAAAGTAGAAAACGAGACATCTACTCCCGATAAGTAAAGAACACTCCAGAGGGACAAGCAGCTGTTGGAAATTGTGAAAAACCACAGCAAGTAAATCAGCATATTAAAACACCAGTTCTTTCCAGGACCAATAAAATATTCTGGAAAGCGAGAAGTATATTTCATCCAAACAAAAACTTATAATAAATGGAAACCTTTTTTCTGCCAATAACTCGCACAAGTTGCATACGAAAAGAAGCTGACTAATAACCAAGGAAATCCAAATGCATGAATACCTCACATATAACCTGGCGAGGAAGAATTTGACCACACAGGAGATAGAAGTATCAGAGAAGCGACTTGTGTTCTGACCCACACCTAAACCGAATACTTTGACTCTTATAAAGGTGTGAAATATTTCATACAGAACCTGAATAGGTATTACCAGAGCGCAAGACACGAGATAGAAAACGAATTTACTGAAATACAAAATGACCCTTCCAGAATATAAAAGAAGTGATATGGAACTAAACATAGATATTCCTCTATAGTACTAGTCACCTACAGGAGAAGAGGTTAGAAATCTTTAAAATCAATACAAAATCAAACCTGAAGCCACAGCAGAGACTTGTAATAAACACAATAAAATATGAAATACACATTACCAAACCAAGAGACAAATCAAGAGGACTAGTCATCATAAGAAAACAAGGCTATTAAAAGGGCTTTACTTTAACTGAAAGTTAGGATTTTTTTCAGATAAGTACACCAATATGACAAAAAAATAAATGATAGAAAACGAACTAATCTGTTTTGGAAACTAACTTATAAACGTTGGAGCACTAAAGCACTTACACAGAGGAGCGCCCTAGCGCAAAACTAGCTTGGTTTTACCTGCTACAAAATGTTCCCGAATAACCACGACCGGAAACGGGTCTACCGCTGGGATACTAATAGTCTCGACATGCAACAGCCCAACAATTTATTTGGACAAAAAAATGTTACCTACTCTGCCGGAATGACTTAAAGACACTTCAGATTTTCTTCAGAAAATCAGAGAAATAAATATAATTAATCCAAAAAATATATACTACAGATATAAAAAACTTACTGAAGCATCTGTCTCTGTATCCTATGTTAACATATATGTACATGGTGAAGTAACATTGACAGATATATCGCTTGTGAAACCAATACTTGAATACAGGTTTGTTGATGACGTCATAGGAATATTTCCTGGGACGGAAGAACAACTAAAATCCTACATAGATAATTAACTCAAGAATGAGAAAGAAGGAGAATTAAGGTTACACTTCAGTCGAGCGAAACTGGATAAACCATCTAGATGCTACAATAACAGAGAAATCAAACGAACTTATATTACCAAACTAACAGAAGACACAAATGTTTACACACAGACTCGGCACATCCAACTATCCCAAAAATCTCACTGATTAAAAGCCAGAGCGATTACGTCTGAAAAGATTATTATAGTAATTTAACAGTTACGGAGACAAAAGCTAATAGAAATGGGAAGAGCATTTATTGCTAAGGGATACAAGAAGAAAATGGTTCAAAAAGTATTAAAAGATCTTTCGGAACCAGTTGGCCAAAAGACCAAAAAGAGAACAAGATCTGAAAACAGTTATATTCTTCCAGTAGAATACTACCCAAACTATGAGAACAAACTGAACAAACTATTTCGGAATTTCTGGGAGAAAATCAGGAGAGAGCTGGTAGGTGAAGATGCTACAAGGCCCATTGCTAATCCCAAATAAGAGGTCGAGGAACTTGAAACAGAACTTAACAGCTTACACTCTACACAACTGACGATGTACAAGATTTAACCAAGAAAGAACCCGAAAAGTATGTTAACAGTGTTAAGATCATGCTAAAATACATAAGCAAAGAGAGAGAACTGACACTTACAAACATGATCAAGCTGTTTTAAGAGCGACATACGGGAATACCCAAGATATAAAATACAAGTGAAGAAAAACAAGATGTAAATACCACTAGGTTAATCAATATAAGGATGATATTAGAAACTTCAGAGCAGCTGGGTACCATGAAAGAAACCGAAAGAGGAACAAGGAACCGGAATCCCAAAAAGTGAAACTGAGAAAACGCAATTAGTGTACGAAAGGTCAAGTAGTAGAGAGCTGGGTCAGATAAGGAGAGACGAAAGCAAAATTAAACACTCAAAAGCAAGTGAAAGAATTGAAATATATATATATATAAGACCTATCAGTGAAACAAATTGTCCTGCACTATAGTTTAAAGCGATAAAATAGGAAACGGAACAACTCGTACAGAAATCCACTAATGGAGTCCATAGGAACCTACTTGGCAGATATATTTCCGACGTATTTTCCAAATACCATATCATTTTCGACTTACAATAATGTTTTTCCTTCTTAATTGGAAATTACTATCTCTAT